>JAPYYQ010000692.1:0-60607 GCA_030522585.1 Anagyrus pseudococci | reverse complement strand
TTTTCTTTTACTTAATTTTCTAAACAAAAACCAGTCTAAATTCTTTTATTGATTTACCTTGCTAAATCGTTATAGAAAAGTAAAGCTAAAAACATAACACTTGTTTCATTTTTCTCCCCCCCCCCCCGCGCGGAGAGATATTTTTTCCTCCGCCATAAAACTGCACCGCTGTAGAGCTGAGGGTTCTCGCGCATTTTCACGGAATCGCATATGAATTTTTCAATAGCTAGTCTCTCACTCTTACTCGCTTACACATCCGCGAAAGGTTGCGGGTAAAGCTACGTTCGCCAGCAGCACGTCCAACCAATTTAGCGCAGGTCTGCAAAACACGCCGGAGCCCGATGAAAAGTAACTACGTTATTCGAGCTTTCTCCAAATGATATTTCTCTATCTCTCTCTCTCTCTCTCTCTCTCTCTCTCTCGTCATAAAATAAAGACTCTGCAAAGCTCCAATTACGCGGAATCAGTCGTCTATCCGCGCGAGAAAAACAATAACGATATTTCCCACAAGGAAGCTCTCGCATAAGCCGGGCGCGAACTCTCTTCCTCCGCTTGCAACGTGTTCTCTCTTCTCTCTTTTTTTCTCCCGGCGACTGTTGCCCCCCTCCCGCTCATAAATAACGACCTCACGCCGTTGCTCCGGCGTATGTAATTACGCCACGCGGCGTCGGCGCTATATCAATCGCGCTCGAGACCTCGGGAGGCACGCGGGCTTTTGCATATAGCATAGTTCATATCCCAGAGGCACGCGGAAAAACAATCATCGCGCGGGATGAGCCGCGCTGCGGTTTATGAAGCGTGAACCTATGGCCCCGCGGCTAACGGCCCAGCCGGCAAGAAACTTTAGCCAACTGTCGCGGCTGATTTTCGTTGCTACTCTGCGCCCCCTCGGAAGCAGGGAGAGGACACTTTTGCACCCGGACAGCTCTCCTTTTTTTCTTTCCTCCCCAGCGGCAGAATAACTCGCGGGCCTGCCGGCTGTAAAATACGACTTTGTTTTCGCGGGAGCGTCAGCCGCGCGCGAGGAGCAGCGAAAGTCTCAGGGCTGATTTACGAAGGGAAGCCGGCCGCTGCAGGCAGCCCGATAATGACTGGATCGTAAACAGGGTTGAGCATTAGAGAGGAAATCGAGGACGCGCGCGCGCGAGAGAGCGGTGAGTTACGAAAATAGTCTATCGATCTGCCCGGCTGCTGCTGCCGAGACAGCGGGGGAGAATGTGTCGTGTCGCCTCCGGCTGAGCTGTGGGGGAGGCAGCTTTTCCGGCTGCCCGAATCACGGCGCTCCGCTTTCTCTCGCTCCGGCGAAAATTTAACGGGGTCACGCGCGTCGTCCGTGAAAAATCGCGACCGACTGAAAAATCGATGCCCTCCCTCTTCTGCTGCTCGTGAGGGATGTCTATGCTGGCGCTCCTCTGCATACCTTATCCCTGCGGCCTCGCCTCTCGAGGAGACGTGCTGTAACGCACTATCTTGACTATTCACGTGCAGCTCAACACGCGCCGGCGCCTGCGACGGCCGAGGGAGCCCTCTTGTTTCTAGCTATCGTGACATTAGACGCTTTGTTCGAGCCAGCAGTTCTGCACTACACGGATGCGCCCACGAAGATTGTCCCGCTAGATTTATGGGCCTGCTGCGCCTACGAAATGAAACGACGGCTAATTTGTTTCTCGTGAGGAGAGAGAGAGAGAGAGAGAGAGGCGAGTCGCGAAACGAAGAATATTTCAATCCCGATTTTTTTTTAACGAACAAGGCACGGACTCCTCGTATTTCCCCTCGAGCAAAAAGCTAGAGGGGAGAAGCGTTAGGTATAGGAAAAAGAAGCGGGAGAGCTGAAAGTATAGGGAGGCGGGCAGGGGGTAAAAAACATTGGCAACGCCGGCGAATTTAAATATGCTTTAAATCGCAAAATAATAAGTGGGACTTGAAATACGAGCCGGGCATTCCATATTTTAGCTGGCTCGAGATTGGTTTTTGCGAGCCGCTGACCGAGAAACTCGCGCTCTGCCGCGATGTCTTGGCACAGTGGGGCCACACTGCACGGTATCACCGCTGCCTCGAGAGAAAGAGAGAGCCGTGTAATTTTTATTTTATATTCAGCAGGATCCTCTCCTGCTTGCAGCCCCTTCTCCTTCTCATCGTGCGAGCAGCAGTTTGACGTTTCGCGGCCGCTCCCCCTCTCCTCCTCTTCTCGCGCCCCGGATAAACATTGCATTTTCGAAGCTGCTGAGCGTGATTTTTCGATTCGCGCCCGCATAATACAAGCCGAGCTTGTAAAGCCGAGCGTTTGCCCATCGGATTTGTATTTTTATGGAAATTGGAATATTTTTCGAGAGTTTTTGTATATAGATATTCCTATCTAAATACATATCATTTGTAGGATTCTCCCGGCAAACGGATAAGTCGCTTGAAATTTTTGTCCCACCCCCTCTCGGTATTATCTAACTTTATTAAAATGGAAAAATTCTCAGGGAAAGTACCTAGAGCCTTATCAAAGTCGAAAAACTCGTTCGTTTTCGTCTATACAAGCAAACAAAAGAGAATAGCGTCAACTTTAAAAGTTTGTTAACTCTGGAGCTATAGGCGTAAGCCAGAGAAGCGGTACGTATAGGTAGATGTAGGTTCGGAAGTGTGCGTGGGTGTCCCTTAGTCAAGCGGCTCGAATTAAGGATGAAAGGCGGTAGCCGCAGCGTGTCTTCTTATCTCGGCCAGACGGAATCTCGTCTCTCGGTAGGGCAGAAAGAGAGAGAGACCGCGACGACGTGATTCTCGAGAGAGATCCTCGAGCGCGCGCCGGAAGCCGCAGGTTCCTCGGCTTTTCGCGGCATTACGGTAAAGCGCGTACAGGGCACGTACAGGCTGCTGCTGCTGCTGCTGCTGCTCGACGGATCGCCGTCGCGTCTCTTTCGACGAGAAGAGAGAGGAGAGCGTGCGCGCGGCTCTCGTTTAATTCGCCTCTCCCTTTCGAGAGATCCCGGTCGGCTGATAAACGGATACTTTGTCCGTTCGTTTGAAAGCAAAGTTCTGCCCTCGCTCGTACACGTGTTCCTCCCTCCTGGTCCCTCATCCCTCAGCTCCACCATCGTCAGCGCTACAAGCGTACAGCTCTCTTTTCAAAACTTTTCGCCGAGACTCTACGGATTGAACTTGGAAACTGACGTTTCCTCGGTTTCGAACGAGAGAGAGAGACTGTACCTTTCAAAATGACGACGCGAACTTGCGGCTCTCGTTCAATTAAAACTGCCCTCTCTGTCTATGTCTCTTTGACGCATTGAAATAAATAAACTCACAAAAGTGTTGCTATGTATATATGTACGGTACGCTCGTGTCGGAGCGGCCGAAATGAAATAGGACGTGGCCGATTATTTCCGTGACTCACCTGTAACAAAAAGAAGAAAAGGTCGAGGTTAGATTATTACGAGTTATACGCTGTCTATATATATTGTGTCGATATCATTTATTTTTTGTCACGGGCGCACACACATAAGTACATATCTTACGATCTATAACCATCACAACAGACTTTGAGCGGGCCTCGTGTGTGTCAAACACGAAATCGATACAGTTTTACGCGCAGGTCTTTGACACGAAAATATCGCTGACGCATCTAACAACGCGTTTCGTGGTATCTAACAAACGAAGATAGTGACAGAAAAAAACACGGGAAGAAATAGAAAAACGGCTCCGAGATTCACGCGTGTATGTGCGTTGAGAAAGGTAAAAAGTTTTCATCCAGCCTGTAATCGGCAGAAATATCAAGTCGAAGGATTTCCTTGCTTTTCCTGCACGTAGCATAACTTCCGATTGCCAGAGAGTGTACTCTCGGTACACAGGAGCACTTTGTCAACGATTCGAAAAACTATAGTGCGAGTAGAGGAGCGGCGTCGAGTGGCGGGCAACGCGTAGTCTCGGAAGCGCAAGGAAAACGTTTACGTTACGCTCGGCGGTGGGGCGATTCCGATTCAGCCGAGTCTCGAGCCCACCTCACCGATACCTGCGACCAGAACGTACGAAAACATGCTCGTCTCCCGCTCACTTACATTTCAGAGTGAGAGAGAGAGAGAAAGAGACGGAGAGCATGATTCGCTCGTTATTCGAGGCTCCTCGTGTATCCTCGATTCCCGACACACATACGCACTCGACTCCACCAGCTTCTCTCTTCCTCTCCAGCTCATTTTGTTTTCTCATCAAACGATGACTAGGCGTGCGATCGGCGCGAACGGGAAAGGACACAACGTCTCACGGCTCTGCCCGAGGCATCGAGCTAGGAGTAGAGAGATACCACGAGGATCGGCAATGGAAATCGAGATGCCAAGGCAAGAGGGATTAAAAAGCCAGAGCTCTCACTGTCTCTCTCTCGAGGGAGGGATATCTGTACACACGTGGAGACCCGCTAATCGCTCATCTCTCTCCCCAGCCACTTCAACTATATCTCTGCACTAGAGTCGAGACGGATGACCAGTGCGAGAGAGCTTTTGCTTGGAGAAAGTCGTGTCGCTTGCGGGGTAGAGAGGATAAGGGGAGAGAGGAGTAGGCGCGTCGAGAAAGAGCGACTACCGTCCTCGGCGACGTCTGCGGGGCCACCCGCATCAGATAATATTCAAATTGATGACAAACATTTATGAGAGCGTTTTGTTAGAGGGTCCAGCGAGACGGCGGCGGCGGCGGCGGCGGCAGCCGCAGAAAAACATATTTAGATCATTGTGGGCGCGCGGCCGCGTGGATATGACAAGTCCCGAAGGCGAGCCGGAAAAATAAGAAAAGGAGCGCGAAGGAGAGTACCAGGGCTAGCCCTAAAAGAGAGAACGAGAGAGCCCAAGAGCGAGGCGTAAGGAAGGGATAGGGTAAAGGGGAAGGAAGGAGGAGAGGTGGGTGGGGAGGGCCAGATGCCATTGTGTCCGGTGGCCCCGTGCTCTCATCTCCATAACGAGTAGTGCCCACTTCTATCTCGCATCTTATTTATCCTTTTTTTCTCCCCTCCGCCCCATCGTCCTCCTCGTCCTCGCCGTCCTCCTCTCTCTCGCTCTCCTATTCAGAGCTGCATATCTCAGGGGCCTTTGTTCGCGGAGCCAGTGCAGCGTGGCGTCCGCCGCCACAACGGCGAGAGAGAGAGAGAGAGAGAGAGAGAGAGAGAGAGAGAGCGGAGAGGAGGTGGGTGAAGAGGAGAGCTTGGTCCGATCCTGTACCACCGAGCGACGCTCCGATTGTTGTTTCTCCCTTCCCTGCTCTCCCACACCGCGCACACACGTGCATACACGAGTATTTCAAATACAGAGCCACAGACACAGTGACGCGTGTAGAAAAGTGAGCTCGAAAGCGCGCGGCATCGGCCGGCCGGCTTTTAAATTGTCCAAATAAACGCGTCTCCCCCCGGCGCGGGGCACACGCGAAACGTCGCCGGCCGGTTAATCGGCTCTGCCGGAATAGGACGATCGTATCGCTTTAACGAGCGCCTGACGTCCCCGAGCGCCGGCAGATATATCCGACGGAATATCCCTTTACCTCCCAGGCCCTATCCAACAACGGCCTCTGCTCTCTTACTCGCTCTTCCCTCTCGCTCGGTTTAGCTGGCGCTTCGCGTGCACCGCCGCAAAAGTGCCTTGCTCTTGGTTCCGCGGGAAGGCCATACGCGCCCGCGGGCGTCCTACGCCGTTTCCGAGAGACTCGCCGTGGCGAGATTGCACGACGCACGCGCGCACCGATTTCCTTCTATCCAGCAAACAGCATCTCCATCTTTCCCTCTCTCGACTGTTGCGGAAGCTCGTTCTGTTCGATGCGACGACCCGCTGCTTCTTTTCTCCCCTCCCTCCTCTTCCTTCCAACGATCGACCATTAACTAACGAATTCTTTTTTTTCTTTCCCTCTACAGATGTCAATACATTTTTTCCCCTTTAGGTCATTCCTTTATACCATGTGTTTATGTATACGTGGGCGCGAGAAAAATTAGAATTACAAAATTAGAATTACAAATCAGAATAGGAAAAAATTAGAATTGGAAAAATTACATTTTTTTCCTTATACCGAATTACATTATAATACGTACTGAAAAATCGAATGAGAATAAAAATGGTAATAAAAAAAGGTTGTCGGTACAATTATATTTAAATGCGATAATACGATGTCGATTTGAGGATGTCGCAGCTGGTGGAGCAGTGAAAAAAAGCTGAAAAAGAGACGAGTCAATGGACAATCATAAAGGAAATTTAAATCGTTCGAATGAGCAGAGGAAAGATAAGCGCTAGCGCGGAAGGGGCACGGCTGCGCAAAGTAGAACAAAACGAGAGCGACAAGCGAGCGCAGTAGCAGCAGTAGCTTCGGACGGGCAGGGTAGCAGGACGGAGAGGAGGCCAGAGAGCCACGGGAGCCGAAGCAGCCAAGAAGAATACCAGTTGTCGCTTAATTACCGAACGAGAAGCGATGGCCTGCTTTCCGGCCGATTAAACCGAGAGAGAGCCCGCTCTTTCTCTCTCACTCTCTCGGCCGCCGCGGCTGCCGATCGGTATTCCCTATGCTCGCCTCCTTTATCGCTCCTGCATCCAGACCTGCTCTTTCCAAGGAGGAGCAGAGGGAGTACCAGCAGCGGGCATTTTTTTTTCAGCAGCCCGTTTGCTCGCGCCTCGCGGCGTGAAACGCCCGGAATTTCGTAGCAGCCTGAGCGAGCGATATCGATCGTATCTCCCTCTCTCTCTCGGGAGAGAGAGAGAGAGAGAGAAGCGAGAGGGCAGCTTCGGGTCCCCTGGTGTATATGTGAGAGACGCGCGCGCGGCTGCTGTCGGCGCTACGGACGCTGCTGCTGTATCCCCCCATCCTGCCTACCTTTTTTCCCGTCACGGCTCTTAATTTTTTCGCATATAAATACGCGCGGGCAGATAGGATCGGGCGTGCTCTGCTCGAGAGAGCGGGAGATCAGCGCGGACAGCCACGAGGAAAAATTATAAGCGACCACGGCGCGACGTGTGTACACGGGCACACGCCACCTTCCCCCCACCCCCGTTCCCTCTCCGCATCGTGTATATACACGCTCGTTATACAGCGGCCTGGATCGCTTGGGAAAAAACTCATTTTGAATATCTCAGAGGATCTGTAAACAGGCTCGGCTCTCCCATAAACGATATATGAAGATGAGCAACTTTCCTCGCCATATCTCGCTTTGCTCCCGACTCTCAGCGCGCCGCGCGCTTTTTCCGATCGATTTTTATCCTCTCGAGAGTGATGACCCCTTTCTTTTTATATATTTTTTCTTTTTCGTCAATTTGTTGACTGCCCGGGCTAAACAGCTTTTTTCATCTAATTGATTGTACACGACCAGGGCATTATTGAATATTTGAATATTCAAATTAATGTACACAATGTGTAAGCGTGGAGGAGCGGAAGATTAGGAGCAGAAGATTTAGGTTCAGTCACGATGGCAATAGGTCGCGTTAACCAGTCAGACGCGCAAGGACTATGATTAATGGAAAACAATTAATTTTCAAAGGTGAAATACATCCGAAAAGTATATATAAGCCGAGCGAGAACCATTAATCTAGCTGGAAAAATGAGATTTATGAAAAGATATTGTACATGCCAGCCAAAATCCCGAACGAGCTATCCGTTCCAAAAGATTCCTCCTACTCTCTTCTTCTTCTTCTTCTTCTTCTCGTCGACGGGCGCGCGCATTAATTTACTCGGCAGCTTGAAAATGCAGCCTGCGGGGGTGGGAGAGCGGTTTTCGTGGACCATGGAGGAGGCCGGAAAAGCAAAGTACAAAAGGAGCGAGAAAAACGGCTTGCATTGTGCGGCTCACCGAAAAATTGTATAATCGCCCCTTCAAAATTTCTCTCGCGGTTGGTGAAAAGAAAAGCTCGTAGACTCGGTCGAATGGAGGAAAGATGGAAATCCGAGGGCTATTTGAGCCTCTGGTGCGGATTAACGGTGCAGCTCGGGATGCCGGAGATACCAACGCGTGGGGGCAGCGTTGTATCCCGAATCCGTGTCCGAGAGAGATAAGAGAATATCGTGTGTAAGCGTCGCGATCGGAGCCAATCAAAGACGAGCCGAACGACTCAGTCGTTCCCTTATACGGGCAAAGAGAGCTGGGGAGGCTCGTCGGAGAAATTAGTATAAGCCCCCAGCTTGGTTGTCGTATCGCGGTTGAATCTTGCCGGGCGTAGAGGGAGAGAGAGAGAGAGAGAGAGAGAGAGAGAGAGAGAGAGAGAGAGAGCTCAGTCGCAATATAGTTTCAAGGGTTTGTTTACTTATTAAAGATGGGATGAGCTTGATCGTGTCTTTCGAGATAGAAGCAAGTTTGGTTAGCCGGGACCGCCTATACCTACGCTCTCTTCTTCGTCAGGCTTATTACTGGGTGGATCGAGACGACGCTAGTTGCCAAGTATTTTAATTACTCGACTTTTAGCAACTATTCCAAGGAAAGCAGGCTCGGCCCAACCAACAGCAATGACGGCATTTTCCCTTTCGCGATTACAAAGTGCACATTTCGTCTGTGCACGCCGGGCTATACATGTCTATATGTTTAATTTTCCAAGACTAAAGGTTTGTTGCAGTGGCGAGAGCAATTGTTACGTCGCTATGAGCTCTAGAAACGCAAGGCGTTATTGATAAGGAAAGCTTCTCATTAATAATTTATTAACTCAAATCCACTTTGGGCTCTTTGGACAGATCTGTAATTTCGCCTATACACGTGCACGAAGGTGTGTGTACGTATGGCTATATAAAGTCAGCCGATTGAGTTATTACTCAATTTAATATAATTCAGCTTGGCGTGTCCATTAACTAGAGCGATATATACTTTATGCCGGCAGAACGGATCTCCCTCTTTCTCTCTCTTTCGACGTTTTCCAGGGTAATATAGCTCCTAAATAGCCAGGCAAGCCAGTCATTTTGCCAGGTCCGAGATATATTTTCAGAGCTTTGAAATTATTGCTCGGCTGTATAGTCAACGGAGAAGTGCAGGGGGGGGGGGAGGATATAAATCCGTAGGCCCTCCGTGCATTGCGAAATTCATCAATTCTAAGGCCCAAGAGCTCTCTCGAGTGTGTGCGCTCGTGCTCCGTGTGCAGGTATACCATAGGAGTACGCGGCTGGGCCCCAGCGGCAAGTACGATAATTCACGAGGCTAAGAGGCCAGCCTCCCATTAAATATCTCGCTCTTCGATCCGTCGCTCGGCAGCGGCGGCGCGCAGGAAACAATTTGCAAAGTCGACGAGCATCGCCAAGCAGAAAAGAAGGTTGAACCACGAGGGAGAGAGACAAGGGGGGGAGCAAGGAGGAGAAGTACACATTAATTTCCACTCTATAACAGCGAGCGAATTTCAGCGGACGCGGCTCGTAAATCGCGGTTCGCGCACGCGCGAGTACCTTTATAAAAGCCCACACGCGACAAGAGGCAGGCAAAGCGCAAAAGGGAGAGAGAGAGAGAGAAAGTGAGTGCGTGTACATGCAAGCGGTTCTGCAACGAGGCTAAAGTAGAAGGGTAGGGCTAGGAGGGAAAGGAGAGGGAGGAGAATAGCGCAAGAAAACCAGAATCGCGACAAAAGGCCGTGCTCAACGCGGCACTGTGTGGCTCCGGCGGCGGCCTGCGCGGCCAGTGTGAGTGAGGGAGAGAGAGAGTGTGCGCCGTGAGGCAAAAAGCGCCGCGAAATCATTTCGCGTCCGCAGTTGTAATACACGCGAGAGGCGGGCAGCAGAGAGAGAGAGGAGCAAAATAAAGGGGAGAAACGTGTCTCGCCCACGGGGTAACCGGCCGCCGCCGCCGTCGGGCCGCTGCCGCTTGCGGGAACGCTCGAGCGGGAGGAGGGGCAAGGAAGCGGAGCTGTTATTTTCCGTTCGCCCATGCGAGGGGAAGAGAGAGTTGAATTAAAAGCGCGCGCTGGCTAGGCTTGTAAGCGATACGTATATGTACGTATGTAGTTGGACGCGTGGAAGGATCGGCGACCCGCCGAGGATTAGTCGTCCGCTGTAAGCGGACGACGAGAGACTCGATATCGCCTGCACTAGGTATATATACGTGCATGTACAAACATCCTGCAACGACTATCTCTCTGTCTTTCTTCCGCTCTTTTCGCGCGTACACAAGTGCCGCTTTTCTGTTTGTCCCGCTCGGAGAAGGTGCCGGATTTCAAAATCTGTTTGGCCATTTTCTATGCGGGGCTAGATCGAGAAAAAGGCCGCAGCAGCTCTCCTAGCCGGGCACTGCTCGATTTCCGGGGCATAGGAGAAGGCCCAGCTATATCCACCAACATCAGACACGCGGCACGGACAGCGTGCAATATGAGCTCAAGATCGAATGCCTTCGCTCTCGTCGCTCTCGCCGGCCAACGCCAGTAAGACCACTTTAATTAGACATTGTCGTACGCCGGCCAGCATGATATACGTATATACGTCTGCAGATCCTCCGCCGCGATTATATTTACATCTCCAGCATAGGAGCGCAATGTATTTCGGTCGGCCGTGCAGGGAAACATGTGTCTCGCCTGATTTTCTTGCACTTTCAACCGGCGAGGATAAAGACAAAAAGGGACGGCGGCATGCAACGCGGGAAAACGGCAATTTGATTCGGCACGAGGATATTCGCCAATCGATTAACACCCTCGACATCCTACTCCCTCTCTTTCTCTCTCCCGCGCGCAATTCCGCGCTCTTGTAAATTTCGCGATAAGCGTCTTAATGGGCCCGGAGGCCCTCATAAATCAGCTTAAACCCACTGCCCGACACAAGCTGCGTGCACACGAGTGTGCACTTACTCACGCATGCACACAGACAATTACAGGAGTAGGAGCAGAAGCAGTCGAGCCTTTGCCGACGCATTTCTTTTCAATTATTTCCGACAATTAATATCGGAAGAGGGAGAGAGAGAGAGAGAGGGGGAGGCCGGTCCGGTCGCTCGGCCGCGCCGCGCGTTCCTCGTAAATCCCACTTTCAACTCCCGTGAGCGCCAATAAATTCTCTCCTCCGCGATTACTATTCGCGCGCGCGCGCGAGCACGAGTCTTGTCGGAATAACAAAAAGTGCAAATAAACGTAGGAGAGCATATAAGCACGAGCATAAACCTGCGCGTGTGCTCGCTCGCGCCAGAATGAGAGAGATAATCGAGAGCGGGGTGTCGGTATAGGGCCAGCTCTTCTCTCTCTCCCTCTCGTGCAGCGCACAAGAGGAAGAGCGAGAAAGAGCCGGGCCGCGTGAGAGCGGAATACATCGCACGCGTAAAGGTAAGACGCATAAAAACGGGTTTTAACGGCACGGGGAGAGGGGGAAACAGGGGGGCTATAATCGGCCCGCAACCCGCGCGCTGTCATCTTTGCTGTAAACATTAGCAGCAGGTTCTCTCGGGCCTTGCACGCGCTCTCGCCAAGTCGAGGGAATAAGGACGCGCGCGCCGCGGATAATCGAACAAACGACAAGTGACTCCGCTCGATCGGCCTCCCCCTGCTCTCCTGGTATGCTCGTTTCGTCTCTCTTTCTAATGTACCTTTTTTCCATCGGCTATGTATAGTTTTCCCATATAACCCGGTTTTATTGTCCTACAGCGAGCAATGACAAATGCCCGAGTCAAGTATCGCGTTGGGAAGATTGTTTGGGTAAAAACGAAACGGGGCGCCAAGAGTGCGGGCCTTGAGTGGAAGCAATGAATTGCAGCTGGAGCCGCCAGTAAGGCGCGATCCCAACCGGGGGCGTAAGAGCTGCAGCGGCACGTTTTTTCAAATCCGTGTGCACAGCCCTCTGGCCGCTGTCTGTGCGATAAGCTCCGGTGAAATCGCTCAGGACACGCTGGACCAGATCCGCCTGCTGCCGCCGCTATTGCTCTTGTTTTATCAATCGCGAATATACAAGTCAGAAGGAGCTGGCGGATATTTGTGCTGTTATAGCTGCCGGTCCCCGCGCGACTTCTTTGGCATAACCGGTAGCTACACGCACACACATGTGCCCGGACTATCCGCGGGCAGCAATTTATCTCAATAAGCCCCGGGTATACATCAATCAGCGTTTGCGCGCTAAATTCGAAAATACAAACCCGCGGCGAAAGTTGTTGCTGCCAGCGCGGCGACTGTACTCCATAGCTTGCCACTGCTCCTTGCGATTTTGCAAGTCGCATTAAAGTCGCCCGGAGGTAGCCCTCGGGCAAAGGGCAGCACTCGGGGGCAGGAAATAAATTTTGATTTATGCGGCGCTACTGCGAGAAAAAAAGGATTTTATAGCGCGGCCGACTCGTTCGCTCCGTCTTGAGCGCACTAGTCCTGGGCTTAGATTACTATAAAGCCGAGCTAAGCTGAGCTAAGAGGGTGGGAGGCCGGGAGGGCTGCAGCTCATTCGTCAAGTGTCCCCGGCATCGTCCACTAATCTCCGACACTACAGCAAACACGAGAGCGCGCGCTCGAGAGACAAAGGGACTCGTTGCTCCTGCTACTCGCACGTACAACCGGCATGTAGGCCAGCTGACGGAGCTGCCGCGACTCTATGGGCGAGGGGGCGTAAGCCAGCAGGGGCAAGCAGAGAAGAAAGAAGGAGCTTCGAGTTGATAAAGGAGGAGAGCGCGCGGGAGGACAATGGCGCATCGACGCGGCAGTCTCGCGACAGCCGAGCGGCGTCGAGCCGCGAAATAATAATCGCTCGAGGGGCTCGAGGGACGAGGTTGGTAGCCAGCCGCCCTGCTGCCGGCTCGGCCGCCTGCCTCTCTTGGCTCTTGGAGCAGTCCCCGACATCCTCTCGCTCCTCCCTCCGTCTCTCACGGCAGACCGAGAGATGTCGTCCCTTGGGCGACACGGCGCTGCTGCAGCGGCAGCCGGACCTCGAGATTGCGGTTTATTAATAAATTACAATGCCGCTGGGAGAGCGGGCCGCAAGACGTTAATTAGGCCGGTCCGCCGGCCCTTGCTCCTCCGTCGAGCGGCCGGACGGCCGAGAGAGGGTCGCGCGTGATTTCTAATTACTCCCGGAGCGGACTAGCAGCGCGCCTCCGCTACAGCTATAGACGCCGCCGCGCTCTACTGCCGGCAGCCTCGGCAAAAGAATAAGCGCGATAACTGCAGCTCGGCCGAGATTTTGCCCGACCGCGGATACAGATATACACCGGAGAAAGCGAGGGAGAAAGAACCACTCCCGGGACAGTGGTGCTGCTGCTGCGCTGGGGACGCTCCACCGCGGCTACTGCAAATGAAATTACGAGTGCTTTAAAAGGGCGAGCTTTAAAATGATACGCCTCCTACCCCTCACCGTGTCGACGCCGCCGCCGCCGCTCTACTGTTATATACCAAGCGATATTTCATTCCAGCACGATTACCGGGAAAGTAGGGCGGAAATTCGGAGCTGAGCTTGATGCAGCGAGAGAGGGCAATGAACGAACGCCAGATGAAAATTGTTGGCGAAATATGTAGAAACGAGCAGGGAGGATAAGAGCCTGCGAGGGAGGTAGTGATTGAAAAAAGTCCGTAATAAATTTGACCTAGCCCCTATAATAATGCGGAAGTAGAGCAGAGAGCGCGCCGCTTAGACAGAGAGAATATAACGACCGGGGCGGAAAGCTGCGGATAAAGGAAAAAGGAAGCAGGGAGAAAGAGAGGGATGAGAGCGAGAGGGCCGGATTACAAAAGAAAAATCGAGCAGTAGCGCAAACTGCGGGATTGTGCTTGCTGCGGAAGGGGGGCAGGGGAGGGGGGGCTGCTATACACAAGGGCCTTAAGCGCAGTGCAGTAGCAGGGGCTTCTCCTCGCGAAAACGAGGAGATTGCCAGCCGTTTCCCTTTCTTTCTTCATCGAGCTCTCCGTCTCGATCTCTCTGCCTCCTTGATGATTCTCGCCCAGCCCCAAACGCGCCTGGGGGCGCGATTTACCTGCACGCACGGATAAATCAAAAGCCACAGCCCCCCACAGCTTTCTGTTGCATTGATTTTCGCTTCGTCTTGCCTGCTCTTCTAATCTATCTCGCTGGGATTGTTTACGATGATTAAAAAAACCAGTCATTTTACCAGGAAAAATCATGACTATACTATCAGCTTTTGTTTTGTGAAGACTTACGTCTAAAGCAAAGTACAGAATAGCTTAGGGTTGATAAATATTTCCCGAAAAAGTCAGTTTTTTCGCTTATTTTGATAGGAAGAGTAAGTTTATTCGAGAGCAGTAGCCCTTGTAGAGGATAGCATTGTACGTATAGGAGAGGTAGGGGCTAGACGTTAAATCCAAGCCAGCTCAGCTGGAGGAGTAGTAGAAAAGTATCGTGGGGTTTTGAAAAAGAGAGCTGCACTCATTTATAGAACGCCGCGTTCTCGCGGGAGCGCGCGGAAAAGTATTTTCCGAAATAGAAACTCATAAATTTCCATTATACGCTCGGGCAGTAGCGCTGGCCGCGCACACGAGAAGAGGTAGAGAGAAAGAAAGCCGCATCTCTGCCTCTCTCTCTCTCTCACACATAATGCCGCTCCTAAAAATTCCGCTTCACACATACACATACACTTGGGAGAGCATAAAAGCTCCAAGTCATCTCTTGGTCCCGCGAAAATAGAGCAAGAGTGCGGGCACGCGGGCCGCTGAGAAAAGCGCAGTAGCGAGTCGTTGGTGAAAAAAGACCGGGCCAGCATCGGGAGAAGAAGAAGAGAAAGAGGAGAGAGAGAGAGAGAGAGAGAGAGAGAGAGAGAGAGAGATATTCCCCCATTAAACGCGACAAATTTACAAACCTCCGCGTATTTCCAGTGCTGCCGGTCTCTCGGTATAGCAGCTGTCTTCCGCGCCCGGAAATGAAGCGCTACGAGAGCTGCTTGGCTTCTTCTTTTTGCCACAAGCTTCCCGCGCAAAATGAAGGAAACGTCAGGCAGTGGTGTACATGCCGGGGATACGCGGCCGCCTTCTGGATAGATACTCTCCCTCTCCCCGGCGCGCTTCTCGTCATTACTCTTCGTTGCCGTCCGCGTTCGCGGCTTTGCACGACTGCAAAGCCTCTTCTCTCCCGAATGTTTCATCATAGACTATCTCATCGCCTCTCCTACACTCTTCCCTCTCTTCTAGCTGCGCTAGCTTGCAAGCTACTCTCCTATACACTCTTGACGGCTCGAGCTTTGCGCCAAACGTTTTACGCCTACGGTTTAATCAAGCGCGACACGAGTTACTAAATTTGGCTCCAGTGACGCTGGCGGGAAAAATTGTTAGTAGCGATCGATGAGCGTGTGCCGTGTAATTCAGGTATTTTTCCATTTCCGTCGTCGTCGTCGTCGTCGTCGTCGGGGTGTGAGCGAGAATAGCGATTCCGCAGGAACCCGACACGTGGGCGGAGTTTCGTTTGAGAGTCCCCCCGCAACGGCATAAATATGTCACCTTTCCAATACCAGAGCTGCCGCGCGCGCCAAAGAGAAATCTTGTCCTTTCCGAATAAAATCGCAGGAATTATTACGTGTCAAGTCTCGATATGTACATATATATATATATATAATGTCCAAAACCTATATTTATGTACGCCAAGCTCTTAGGCAGACACATATACGTATCCGATCCAACTACGTCATTATCGCAAACGTAATAGGCTATTTCGTACTCGAGTTTCCGCTATACACTCCCAGGATATATCAAAATGTATAAGAAGAGCACCAAAAATAGCCTGCTCTCTTCAATTAGTCAGAGAGAGAGAGAGAGAGAGAGAGAGAGAGAGAGAGAGAGAGAGAGAGAGAGAGAGCCGAAATGAAGCACCGGCAGCAGCAGCTTTGCCTGCCTCTACAGCCGGGAATATACAAAATCCAAGGAGCGATAAAATACGCTCAAAAGAATATAATTGCCGGGCGCGAGGAGGAGATCCGTGCCACCTTTGCTCTCTCGCCCGCGCGCGTATTATTTTTAGAAGGAAAGCTCAAGTTGGCGAAAAAGCAACGCGCAGCCCCCAGAAATAATCCCATCCGCTTCATAAGTCCCGTGCTCTCTGGCTCTCGTGTCGCTAGTCTTTCATTGCGCTCACGGAATTCAAGATTAGACGGCGAGGCGCTTCAAACATTCATCGTTAAACCAGCAGCGAGGAGAAGAGCCGCGGGGGAGCAAGTCGCACCGAGGGGTTACGAGCCGGCTGCCGTCGAAAATCGCGGCCAGCCTCGTAAAACATACGCGGGAGGCGATCCTTTATTCTCGCTGGCGTGCCAGCATAGAGTCGCGCCGCGCAATAAGGTAAATAATGCAATTCCGCGCGGGCCTCCTTGCCAGCAGGAGAGAGAGTAAGCGAGCGAGAGAGGGAGCAGACTTCGTGATCTGGCGAAGGAGGAGGGACGTGCTACGACGCTCAGCCGCAGACGCTCCGGCTCCTTCGGAAGGGAGCAGGAGGAGCCTGCCGGGGGAGGGAGCTCCTACCGCCGCTGGAATAATAAGCGAGGGCGCGAGGCCCGAATGAAAATAAGCCGCGAATGGAAAGCCGATGGATTGCCGCCCAACGAAATTACAGGAGCTACTGCGCCCGAGAGAAGCCAAGCCTCGATCGCCCCTCTGCTCCCTCTCTCTTCTCTTTCCCCTTTCACCCACTCACGCTTCTATACTACGTACAACAATATTTACGTCTCTATCGCCTATTTATTTTTCTTTTCCAATATAATCGCGTGAACGTTCTCACCTCCAACTACTTCATTAAATTGTTCGAAACTGTAATAAATAAGTACAGATTTATTCATCGACTTACCGCCTCTTGCTCGTTCGACTGCGGCGTTAATGAAAAACAGTAATTTCCAACTCACCTAAAACAGAGAAAAAAAAGATAAAGATTAGTCAATTGATTAAATTTAGTTAAGCATAATTAATCGCTATTGGGAATTAAAATTCAAATATTTTTAGAATAGCGCAAGAACAACAAGCAGCGGCGTGTTTATCGGAGATTAAATTTTCAAAAAAAAATTTCAATCAGTCAAACTCTTGCAAGAACCAGTCAGTTGTTAAACAAGATCGATAACCAGTCGCAACAGAGCAACACACAGCAATGTGAACAAGTGAAAAAGAAAACTCACTCTGGAATTGTCAGGGAGAAGAGGAGAAGAAAGTGTCAAGTCTTGCCGATCGTATACAGACTCTTTTTTCTCAGGCCTAAACGAAGGGTTGCACAGAGCGATCGACACATCGGTAAATCGAGAGTTGAAATAATTAAAAAAAAGTCAAGCCAAGGCAAACAGAGAGATGAGGAAAGAAGGCTGAGCAATATATGTGCTGAGCGGAAGTTTACGCCTGCTATGACGACAGTAGTTTCCGAGTATAGAAACTCTCGTTCATATAGCAGCTGATAAATTTATCTCTCAGCATCCACGGTCCAGGGCCGCGTGTCGGTAGAGGATGTAAATTAAGCGATTCCGGAGAGGCGACGCACATAACGAAGGAACGTCTCTATAACGTGTAGCAACTCGCCGCGACTCCACGAGATTTCCAGTTTTTTCCTCCAACTCGGGACCCGATGTATCTCTCTCTGTCTCGAGATGATGTTAACGCCAAGATAGGCGCCGGACTAACCGCTGAAATATACGATTATTATCCGCCGGCTGACTCTATGGGAGAGAAGCAGACTAGCTAGGGTCGCAGGTAAAGCCGAAAAATTGTCGTTCGGCAATCGGGACTAGGGTAATTCAACTGATAAATGACCCGATGCAAATGACCGCGTGAGACAGAGAGTGTCAGCAACATCAAAGGAGGGGGGGGGAGAGGGAAAGAGGGACAAATATCACTCAATTTATTCGTCGCTCCATAGCGTCAGCTACCTTTTTCCAGTGCGAGAGCGCACACGTACACCGGGAATTCCGAGATTACCACAAGCTTAGACATATCTCGGCTCTGCATCTCGTCATAAAAATTCCACCGAAAAAGAGAAAGGAAGAAATAAAAAAAGAAAAAGAAAAAAGAAAAGAAAAACATAGGAAGGACGGACGCAGGCACACGCGCGCTCAGGCGCGGGCACGTAGTTATTCACTCGTTAGTCCATCGTCGGCAATAAAATGGTACTTTACTGCCGCACGAATTAGACTCTCAAGGAAAACAGCTCACTCGGAGAGTAGGTGCTCCGGGGGACACTCGTTCACTCTTTCTCTCTCTCTGCCGTTGGCCCTGTATACTTTTGCTGCTCCCTCTCGTTCTCTCTCTCTCTCTCGACGGTCTTATCAACGGGGCCCTTTGTTTGCTTGGCGCCGTCGCTGCTCTCAAGTGGATCGGCCCCCCACGCGCCGCCCGCTTATACATATATCCAACCGAGAATTTATAAATTCAAATCCGCGCACGCGAGAGAGGGAGAGAGAAACGACCTCTGCTGCTGCCGCTGGAGCAAAAAGACGACGAGTCTGTTTTCACTGCAAACAGCAGCAGCGGCGGCGGCGACAGGAGAGTGAGAAAGAGGGGGACAGAGCAGGCGTTTTCGGAGGGGTGCCGCCGTCTAATCTTCGGGCTTGATGTGTACCCGCGCACTTGGCTCTCTTAGGAGAGACCGAGAGAGGGGGGCAAAGCCCCGAGAGGGAGTGAATTTGTCGCGCCCGAGCGCGTATAAAACGATTCCATCGTCGCGCGGATCAGGACTAGCCGCATCGTCGAGAGGGAGAGAGACGCTGCCTCTCCATCTCGCTCTCGCTCCCTCTGAAGCTTGGATAAAATTAACTCTCGCCCCAAGATCTTCTTCGCCCCCTGGTGCCTCGTAAAATCTATCTTCTTACACGCGACCTTCCAGCCCAGCCCTCTCTATCTCTTCCTCGACCCTCTTGGCCTTTTCTTTCCAGCTTATACGCTCTTATACAAACCCGCAAGACGTACATCTCCGGCAATCACTGACGCTCTCCTCGCTTCCTGAATTATTTTTATTACGAAACTTTCGATCTCGTTTGCTTCACGCGCCCCGCGCTCATTTTCACCCGCAGAGATTTCTTTTTTTTTTTTTTTATTCCAGCAGTTATACGGAGGTATAAGCAGTGATCCATGTAACCCAGCCAGGCGAGTAATTACAAAAGTCATTAATGAAAATGCGGTTTATATATATATTCCCTCGAGTTTCCTCCCAGCGACTTCAGCCTCTTCGTCTCGCTCGTGCAGCTCCCACGCAACTTGAATTTCCTTAACGAAATGCGTATACGCGGTGAAATTAGCATTACATAAAACGTTCGACACGTCCAACAGACTCTCTCTCTCGCGGAAGTTGCTGGAACATTATTCCGCAGTAGAGACTCGGAGGCGCCTGTAATTTTCCAGAAGCAGCAAAAACCAGGAGCAGCAGTGTAGGAGAGGTGCGAGAGTAGTCGGGGCGCGCGGTGTGAAAATTCAGTCTGTGCAGTGATCCTGCACGCAGGCACACAGACACACTAGCGTGGATCGTTACGCGAAGCCATGGAGTCGCCCGTTCGTCCCGATAAAGCGGCTATGCTAATGCCAGGACTAGAGTGCGCAGTATATAGGCAGGCAGCAGTAGCGGCCGTCGCGCTCGCGGATTTTTCCCGCGTGCATGCAGGCACTTCGACACAGGCATGCCTCTCTCTCTCTCTCTCTCGGCTCGGGGGCCCGTTTCCTGCCGATAAAAAGCCTTGGTTTAGCGGGAAAAAAGCTCGCTCCCTGCCCCTCGAAAAGTGGGCATTTGAATTTCCAAGCGGCGGGGAGGACCCTCCCCGCGCCGCGGACTATACGCGGCAATTTGCAGAGAGGCGCAGGATGATGCTATCGGCACCGGGAGGGCCGCCACCGCCGAGGCTTCGAGAAAAACCAAAGTGAGCCGGCGCACGCGCACTCGTTACCCCCGCCCGGCCTCCGGGGGCCATGCGAAAAAACTAGCCGCGTCTCTAGGTGCATGTGTGTTACGGAGGGGCCGGATGCCGCTAGCATCTCTTTGCCCCCCGCCCTCTACGTATAAAGGATACGCGCCGGGAGGGTCGGCCTCTCTCGTTAAGATAAAGCCTTTATCTTCGCTCCAGCTGGCCCGCTCCAGCCGCTGCTCCAAAGATAATGGAGCGCGCGCGGCCTGCCTCGGCCTTGCTAGGGCCACTATACGCTGCAATAATAGCCGGCGCCCGGAAAAAGTATAGGCCAGAGGCTCTAGAGACGCGCGCCGCGCACACATACTTGTTTTATCGAAAACAACCGGCGACTTTTCCTCCTTCTGCGCGAGGCTTACCCGGTCTATGCGTGCCAGTTATTAGGCTGTTGGGAAACACCCGCGCGACAGGATAAGCCTCTCTCACTCCTACTCCTCCTCCTACCAACGGCTATTTTCACTCGAGGCGCTCAGATATTTTTTCCCCACTTCCATTTGCTTAAAACTCTTTTCCACGTTTCCAGGCGCATAGCTTGACTGCCTGATAACAATCGGCCTTCCTCTCTTTCTCTCCCACTCTTTCTGTTTCTCGCTTTACGAAAACGCGTATACACACGCGCGCGGGCTGTTTTGAATAATTACGTTCACGGCTGTTCCCGCTGTAACCGAGACTGTTTTAGATCGCCGACGATAAGTTAATCTTTCTCTCTCTCTCTCTCTCTCTTTCTCTCTCCCTTTCTTTTTCGGCATTTGTCAGCTTTTTTTATTTTTATTTTTATCTTACCCGGCTCTCGTTTGCCGATGACATGCCAATAACAAGCCGTGTGAAGTATAGCATACTGAATTTCAATTGATTTTTTTCTTTTTCTATTACGAGATGCGTTAATAGGCAAGATCGAAGATAAGTTGCCTCGTTCTAAAATTAAGCCAGCCACTCGAGAGAAAGAGAGAGAGAGAGAGAGAGAGTAAAAATTTTCCGGCTCACACGAGAGTTTGGATTCTCACAAAGTCTCATTTGCCGAAGCCGGCAAACGAAGCACGACGGGATAGTAGTAAAAGGGGTATAAACAGATCGAGTAACCGATCGAACAATTCTTTCCGTCCGAGGTAGTGTTAAATATTCAGCTCTCTCTTGGGTCTATGTAGCGCGGCTACACACGCAGGTGTGGCTGAAAAGACGCCGACAGGAAGACGTTACCGGAGTGCAGCAGCCCTTTTCCGCCTACTAAGCTCTCTCTCTCTCTCTCTCTCTCCCACTGTCTCTTTCTCGCGGAAGCAATCTCCACAAATTACCTTAATTGAAAGGAGCCTGTAGCAACGACAACGACAACAACGACGACGGGAGGGACGTAAAACGACGCGAAGAAGGAGAGAGAGGTGCTGGCCGTGAAAACAAATCGAGGGTCGAGAAGTTTTAAGCACGACTCGACGGCCTCGTGTGCTTTTTCAGCTGGACAACACTGCCGCTGCTTGCACGAGAGAGAGAAACGAGCTAAAGCAGCAGCATAGGTGCCGCCTTCGTGTGTTGGACGATTCAGGGGAATTAGGCGCTTGCAAAGCTGAAAAATAAGTGCCGGTCGTTGGCCGGGATTAAAAGGGACAAAATTATCGTCGCTGACGCTTCCCGGCTCGCTTCTTCTTCTTCTTCTTCTTCTTCTTATTCTTCTGCCAACGAATAAGCTGTGAAAATTTGTCTCTTCTCGCAGACGCAGCGGCGCAGCGTGTGGGTGTTGTTACTCATGAGCGCACCTTTTTTTTATTTTTTTCTTAAATCATTGCTATATTTAATATTTAGCGAAACTCGAAATGGAGAGCAGCAGTTTGAAGGAAAAATACAAGGGTGTGTGTTTGAGGCGCACGAGATGGGTGTCTCTGTCGTGTGCGTCTCTGCCATATAGCCGAGTGTAAGCTGCTGGACGTAATTGCGGGCTGCTCCGAAAATAAACATCTCTCTGAAGAGATAGAGAGCGGCGAGGGAGGGGGAGGGCTCGTAAAAAAGTTAACTGCGCCCATTACTTATTCACTCGCGTTTAATGACACGCGAGCAAAGTATCCCTCCTCTCGAACGCTTCTAAGCGCAAACGAAAATAAACAGCAACTGAATAAAGACGACTGCTGCGCCGAGGAGGAGGAGGAGGAGGGTCGAGGTATATATACGACGCGGCATAAGCAATGCAATCGAGCAACAGTCAGCCAAGCCCCCGTCCGGATCTTCGCAATTAGCGGAACACAAACTAACACGTCGGCGCCGAAAAGCAGCAGCAGCAGCAGCAGCCGGCGGGAGGAGGAGGTCGTTCGTCATCTCGGCACTGCACAGCAGCGGAAGCGCGCGGAGAAAAGAGAGCAAGCTTGCCCGGATGAGTGCACTGGCAGGCGAGAGCTGGCACTGCGCCTCGTTTCGCCACTCTTCTCCGCGCGCGCCCGGCAGAAATAAACGGAAGCGGCTGCTCCACGAGGACGACGAGGCGACAAGCTCGGCACGACGCGACTTTCCATCCACGCGCCTTCGAGCTGTATGTGCGTGTTTGCATAGGCGCGACGGCCGCCGCGGAGACACCGCTGCGGACGCGCGGCTTCACTGGGCGACCGCGGTGGCTAAGACGAACCTCGCCAAGCCGAATGTCCATGTAACTGACGAGACGTCGAGCAGTGTCCAAGGCAATTCAAAGAGCGAGAGGTGAGCCGGCCCCTGTCGCATCGCGGCGTCACCTCTCCAGAATGCGCCGCTCCTAATTGCACCGGCTAGATGCCAATTACACCTAGTCCGGGCAGCCGCTTGCACAGCCGACGCCCGCGAGATCTGCTCGGATCAGATATAAAAACGCCGGGGCGGCGTGCGACTAATCGCGCGCAGGCCCGACCAGTCACACTCGGCTGGGCCGCGCCACTTCCGAGAGGGAGCGACCACCGGCCCGGCGATTATTAATAATCGCCGTCGTTAATGGCACGCGCGCCGCTACTCTCCGCTACTGCACTTCCTCCGGCTATTGCTGCCCTGCTACGAGCACCAGGAGAAAGAAGGATGGAGGAACGCGTCCTTTTTTACCGCCTGCCTCGCGCGCTCGGGAGCTCGGGAAGAAAAAGGAGGAGCGCGACTTTATCGCTCGTTAGCCGCGCGCACGCACAGGATGTCGGGGGGCCGGCTCGCTCTTCCTCCTCCGGCGCTCCCGCCTCCCCTTTCCTCTTTCTTTCAACCTGCGACAGCGAGTTGACGGTCCCCGCCAGCTGTCGCCAAATCCGCGAGCTTCTTCCTCCACCCCCCAGCTCCTGCAGAAAAGTCCCACTCGCGAGTTTTATGATCCAAGGCTTTTCCTACTCGACCTGACAGCTGTTGGCCGCTTGCTGCGTGCCTGCATGCACCAACGACACTTTTTCAAAGATGAACGTTCTAAGAGTTGTTACGAGATAATTGCAGCTTGATTCACATTCAGCCAGGGGGACAATTCAACTAGCTCATATCTATACGTTGATGCGTGAGAAATGCAGGTGAGAGATGGAAAGCGGCTAGAACGATATAAATTCGTTATTTCGTCAGTTTCATATTTGCCTTTTGGTAATTCGACAGTAATAAAAGTACTGAATGGATATGATGACAAAAGGGCAGGGGGGTTAAGGAAAGATCGGATTGGCGGATCACAATGTGAAATCCGCCGCGTCGACAAAAAGCAAAATGATGAATCGCGCTTTTTGTCCCCTTGCGATGTATACCTTAACCCCAAGAGATGTAGAGAGAAAGAGAGACTGCCGTAGCTGCCGTCGACGTGGCCGCTAGTCTTGAGGTCTCTTAATTAAAAATTGACGCGGAGTAATACTTATAATACATCAGCGCTTACCTCGGCCCTCTTTCTCTCTCCTCTATCCAACTGATCCCAGACTTTTTTATCCCATATTTCACGTTTAATTGAATTCGAGTTATTGATAAATAGGTAGAAGGGAGAGAGGAGGCGAGTCTGGTTTACATTGCTGCAGTATACCATCTCTCGATCGCTCGCGCGCACACGCATGAGAAGAGAATGAGAAGAGAGAGACAGTGTAAGGCGGGAGAGAGTTAAAAAGTTAAAGTGAATAATGCATTTGGATATAATGAATAAATCTTTTTGTACAGCGGAAAACACACGGACGAGGCGCGAGCGCGAGAACGGAGGGGTGGGGCTGCGAGGGGTTAACTTTGCGCTCAGAGAAAATTCAATTAAACCGAATAAAACGAGCGGATGGGGCGGGCTCTTTGAAATCGCCCTGCTGCATACTCGTTCGCGCGCGGGGCATATCGAGAGCCGGCTTCTCCTCCTCCTGCACCTCATCATAGCCCAGATTTGCAATCAATTTCCATCCCTACTATCCCAATTCTTTTTGCCGCGCATTTATAGCAGCAACAGTAGCTACTGCAGCCGCAATCGCTCTCTCCCTCGCTCTGCCTCTTTCGCTTTCGCTGCAACATGCAAATGAGCAGACTCTACATGTACCGTGGGCCTGGTTCGTCCGCGAGTCCAAGCGCTAGCTCACACGGACGGCACGAGAGATAAAGCGAGACGAATGCGGGCGCGTCCGGAGACGCAAGAGCGATATCCGCGCGCATATGACGGCTGCTCGTAAATCCCAACTCTTGCGCGCGCGAAAGAGCTACTCTAATCCTCCGCTACTCTGCGCTTTTCCAGCAGCAGCAGCAGCAGTCCTCTCCGGAGCCAAAACGATGCACGTCGACGTATCGTGCGCCTTGCCCGCCGCCGCTCCCGATACGCGCTGAAATAATGCCGGATATCTCCCCTCCCCAGGCATCCAGCTCCTGCTCCTATTATTCCTCGCGGGCTTGCGCAATCGGCCTAGATCTCGCGTTGCCGACGTTTGACGGATGGACTTGGCGCGAGAGAGCCGACGCCCCGACGCCCGTCTGTGTATATGTCTGTGCGTATGTGCATGCGCCTACAGAGCTTCACTCTCTTCTCGCTGGGCCTTATTCCAGGAAATTTTGGACTATGACGAGAGAAAGAGAGAGACTGTGTCAGCAGTTGAAGCGGCCGCATGAATATTCAAGCGAGCGAGCCATCACTTTGTGGGAGCGGAGCTGGAAAACTATCGAATAACGCGTCCTCGTTCTCATCGCAGCCAGCAGAGAGAAATTGAGCGTTTTCACATCGAGAAAATCCAACGATTGATTTGTGCTCGTGTTCCAGGAGTTTAAGCATTCTGAATTGTCTCTGCTTGATAAGCTCAACTTGTCGCTCTGCCGCCGGCGCCGCTTGCCGGAAGCGAGACACTCGGCTGAATATAATCCGGACTTTTTATTTCTTTGTTTATTCCTATTTTTCGTGGAGCTTGCAAGAGAGATGTTTATAAAAGGCTGGTAGGTATATATTGAGCAATGTTAAAACCGCAAGAAGATCGTAAAAGTGCATCTAAAATCTCATTAAAGCCTTACTCCCGCTTGTTGAGAGCTCGAGCTCGCGAGATGACTATACACGGAAAGCGCGAGAGTATAGAGAAGCTCTTGGTTGGTCGGAGGCGCGAGAAAAGCTTTTTCCAAGTAAACAAAGTAAACTAGTAAAAGTTAATGTGCGCCTGCATTCGGCCTGTGCCTTTCTAAATGCGAAAAGCTAAGCTTCGGCTTCGACACGTGCCAAGAGAAAAGGGAAGATAGCAGCAAACGGAAGACTGTAAATAACGTGTACAAGTGGCCTCTGCACACTCGGCAATACAACAAAAGCACCAAGAGTTGACGCTAGACTTGTCGTCGTCGTCGCCGTAGCTCGAGCTGATTCACTCTCTCAAGAGTTTTGCCCCTTATTCTCCAGCTGTCTGCGCAGCTCATCGAGTGGGCTCCATCGCGAGAGGAGACGAGCAAGAGCCGGGAGAGCTTTGAATTCGCGCGGCAAGCGAGAGGGAGAGAGAAAAGACACATGAATAAGCCTAGAGGCGTTTAGCAGGCGGCGACGGCGGCTTAGTCTTTTGAGCCGCCGCCGCCGCGGAATGAGGAGGGATTGCGCCCTTTGCAATTTGTTGCCCCAAAACCGAGGGTAATGAGAGTTTCTTTTACGCTTTGACGTAGTGCGCGAAATACGAGTAGTCATTCGCTCGAGAGACATTCGCCTCTCTCTCTCTCTCTCTTACCTCACTCTAGCCTCTCTGACGATCGTTTACACAAGTGGAAAAGTCCGAGACTGCTCCAAGTAAAATCACGAAAGAGTGCCATACTCGAGTTTTCGAGGATTTTCGTGGATTCAAGTGCATATCGACACTGCGCCTCGATTGCCACAAATGAAAAAGAACTTGCCTCGAGAATTAGCCGGAAGTTAAAATCATAAGCAGTGACAATTAAAGTTGAGAACATCGCAGTCGCGGAGAGACAGAGCTAAATCCACGTGCGCGAACAAGCCGAGATTTCAAGCGCGCTTTCGCCCTCTTTTCCCATTAGCTCTGTCTTCCTTGCTTTTTACTCTGCGACAATTTCGATTCTGTATAGCTCATCTTGCCGTGTCACTTGTTCCCCCCTGTCCCTCCTCCCTATTTTACTTTCCCAGCTTTTGATTTTTCCGGAGATACATAAGTACCGGCTTGGAAAAATGCTGAGCAGCTATAAGGGCAGTAATGAATGTGTGGCACGCACGTATTTCATAAATAAATCCATTAAACTCGAAGCTATTAAAGTATGCATACATGCGCGAACGTGTGTTTATTTCAAGTTTTAGCGTCACGATATCTTATTGAAGAGATAATGACAATTACTTGGCTATTTTCCTCATCTTCGCGTGCATATGTGCGTATGTATATGCCTACGCGCGTGTATTTGCTTTTTCCAGCGTCGACTTTACCAGTTCATGACGCTGCATAATACATGGCTTGATGGTGGGCTTCTATCGATCATCCGGTCAAATGACATAAATCCAAATAATGATACGTGCAAACTGGACAATAGAATACGGCGATAAGAGAAAGAGAGTCGGCGCATTAAAAAAAGCACTAGGTCACGTATGCGCGCGATCCTCCCGGAGTCGAGCATCATCATCAGCGGCAGCGGCGGCGATCTATGCCCTTTTTCCCTGCAACCTGCGTTTAGCAGCGGTCTTTTTAACCCCTGCTTTGTGTACGCACGGCTATGCATTATCTTATGATCCTGCTTCTTCCACCACACCACTCGTCGTTCTCGCGCTAGTAAGCTCGCTCTATATACACCAAGATGACACGGCAGAAATAATGATTAATTCTCGTGCAACGAGAACGGACAGCAGCAGCAGCAGCAGCTCATCGCGTCGAAGCTAGTCGTCTCGGTAATGCCATTATCCTGCATTATATTCCCTTGGCCAGACTGAAAAATGGCTGAATTAATACGCCCCCTTTTTTCTCTCCCTCTCTCTTTCCCTTCTTCTACCTTGCCCCTTCTTCGCCTCCGCACCCCACAGAGAGAGCGTGGAGGCTCAGTCGTCCGCGCGGACAAAAAAAGAATCCCGAGGAATTCCTCTGCGCTTGTTCGCTCGGCGCTGCATAATTCAGCGGGAGGTCTTTCTTTTCCGCAAGAAAATCCCCCCCATCCCCCCCGAGAGAAAATTGAATCGTTCGAAAATTCAGGATTGTGGAGCCGAACGGAGAAAAGAGGGGGGGGGGGGGGTTGTACGGTGCGAGGCTTTCGTTCGGAATGATTTTTAATAAACAAAAAACCTGGCACAAACGGCAAGTGCACGGTGGTCGCTGAGTGTAAGGGAGAACGAGAGCAAAAGAGAGTAAGAGAGGAGGGAGGGAGGCGCACACGTGCGAGAAAACGAGGCGGCAAGCAGGCGGTAGGGAAGGCCGCGAAGCTCATTGCCGAGGCAAGAAGAAAAGCAGAAGGTGGTGGCGGCCGGGAGTAGAAGGAGAAGGGCCAAAGTCCGAGGAAAGGGAGGCAGAAGAGAGAGAGAGAGAGAGAGAGAGAGAGAGAGAGAGAGAGAGAGCCGGAGCTATCATTGCATCTCCTCATTACCATAACTAGTTCCTCGCCCCTGGTCATCTTCTTCTTCCTCCTCCGCCTCTACCTCGTGCCTCCTCCTCCTCGTCCCTTTTCTTTCTCCCTCCCCCCTCTCCCTCTGCCGCTCCCCTTTTACTCGCGGACTCGGTTGCGCGCTCGCTCTCGTTCGCAGAATGAGCAAAAGACTGCTGCACCGCTGCCGGGCGCGCGAGAGAGGGAGAGTCGGAAGGAAGGAGAGCCCTAGGGAGGGCCAACGGGGCAAAAACCTACGGGTTTGCGCTCCCTTTGCTTGCACCACCAGCGCGCCCTGACGTACCTTTCATTTCCAACCGGACTACTCGTCTTCCTCCTCCTTTTTCTTGCCTCTCGTCAACAAAATCCTCTTCTCCTGGGCGGAGAAAAGGCAAGAGAGAAACCGTTACTACTTCTACCCGCAAGCCACATTAAAGTCCCGCAGATTTTCCAAAAGACATAAGGTAAAATCGTCGTAATCTTAATTACCGCGTTTCCTTATATTAAAACACAGTGCATAGGCTGAAAATCATTTTTTTATCTGTACAGATACACAAATTTATCAATCAAGCTCGGGAATTTCGAAATGTAGACACCTGCTTTCTTTCACCAGCCAAGAGACAGAGATAGAGAAGTATACAGATATAGGTATATATCGCTTATATAGTATATCGCGAAGCATGAATAATAGCTAACAAACGACTCTGACATGCTACAATGCGAGCGGGTAATAAATCAGGCCCGACTAAAAATCACTTGCTGCACCCTCGGAAGCGATGGAGATGGAGAAAAAAGCGTCTCTTTCTCTCGGGGTCTTAGAAAAAGATATAGGAGAGGAAAAAAAAGGGATAGGCCTGAAGGGGAAGCGTAGCTAAGGCAGACGACGGGTGGGCGCGAGAGACAGAGAGCGGGGGCTCGAACGTATATGAGAAGCCGCGTAAAGCAAAAACTCTCGCGCTAGTCAGAGAAGGATGCAGTCGCGCCGCGGCTGCAACAGCTGGCCTAGAAATATATACATCTCTCGCGTCCAAACTTTTCGGCTCTCCGAGCTTCATCGCTATCTCTCTCTTTCTCCGTCTCTCCTTTTTTCGCGTGAGAAAGAGACAGAGTGAAAGGAAGGGAGCCCGAGGCGGCAGATTCCGTCAGGACGATACGGATGTTTTTGTATGGACGCGCGCTGTCTCGGCTCGCAGAGGGAAGCGCGTCGGCGGAACTTATGACGCGAGTGACAGGCCATTTTGTTTTAATTAAATACACCAGCGACCTTAGGCGGCGAACTTTTTACACGAGAGAATACAGAAGCAGCCAAAAATGCACGTCGTTATAATTCTCTAGTCCTGGTATAAACGCAGATGTACGTTTTTTTGATAAAACACTTATTAGCGGATTTGGCTGAACTTGCTAAATACCAAAGTGGAAACCGTTGCTGCTTGAAGTATCTGCTCTTGACCGATTTTCCAGGGCAGATCAATCAAGCTTCTCTCCTCGGTCGTTAAAAAAAGAAAGGAAATCACTAGGGGAAAAGGAAGAGAAATAAGAAAAAAAACGACAATGGTCCCGCGGCGGTAGCGAGGAAACGGCGTGTTCTCAGAAAAATGCCGCGGCAGTGGTGGCAAGGGAGGGAGAGAAGAAAGCTGCCGAGGATGAGGAGAGCAAAATTCCCGAGACAAAAGAGCAGGAGGCGGTGGGCCGAGTAAGCAACGGCAAACAGCAACAGCACGACAAACGCTATTTGTCTTTAGTGCAAATTTCGCTTAATAAATCATGCTATCTCCTTCTATTATCTGCAGCAGCAGCAGCAGCAGCGTCAGGAGGCCAGCAGCAGCCACCGCCACTGCAACGCCAGCAGCTCAAGAGAAAGTAAGAGAGAGACAGATGAGGGGCGAAGAAGACGAGGAAGGGGGAGAGGGAGAAGGGCTGAGGCGAAATCGCAATCATGAATCTCGTGAAATGAAGCGCGTCTCCTCCCCCTCACTCTCGTTTCGAGAGGCAGAGGGTAGAGAGGGGGGGTCTTTCTCTCTCTCTCTCTCTCTCTCCGCCGCCTTCCTCATCTCGTTTTCGTGCTACTCGAAATCACTCTGCTCTTGAGAATGAAAAAGGAGAGGAGAAAATAAAAAGCAGAGCGAGAGAGAGAGAGAGAGAGAGAGAGAGAGAGAGAGAGAGAGAGACGGAGAGGAGAAAGAGAAGGAGGTGGAGAGGAGGCGGCACGACGACGAGTGGCATGTGCGGTAGCGCAAAAACGTGCTGCTGTTGCTGCTACCGCCACCGCCGCCTCCTCCTTCGGCTTTATGCAGAGGGGGAGCGTGTGCGCGCTATAAGGTAGCCGGTTCCCCGGGCTGCTGCTGCTGCTGCTCGCTCTCTTCTCCTCAAATCTTGATGAGCTTGATCCCCAAGTAGTCTCCCTGCCACCCTCCCACTCTCTTCTCCGTTGTCTCTCCCTCGAGCTGTGGAGGATGCAATGTGCAGCAGCGCAGCAGCAGCAGCAGCAGCAGCTCAACGGCGCACACGTGAGCAGCAGCGAGAATTTGTTTACTGCGACTCTCTACATGGGAGAGCGACGGGGCCAGATTGGCTCTGGCGATTTGTTGAATGAAATGTGCCTGAGACACGAGAGAAAGAGAGTTGCGGCCAACGTACGTTCACACACACGCACACCTATGCAGATATACAGCGAGCCACGCTGCTGCTCTGGTGCAATAACAGGACAAGAGAGAGAAAGAGATGGAATTTTCGGGGGTTGGCCTACTGGCTCTCTTTGATAAATTGCTGCCTCGACATTTTATTTTATTCAATTAGACGACGGTGTCGTTTCTACTACGATATTATGTTACTCGCAAGAGAGAGATAAAGAGCTTAAGAGGGGGGGGGGGGGGGAAGGTTGAAAATTTGAGAGGATACGCGTTTGCGAAAGAAGCGAGAAAGAGAAAGAGAGAGATGTACACCCGGCAACGTGAGAGAGACATTCTACGCCAAGACATTTCTATTCAAATAAGCCTCCCTGCGCGTTGGCCTCTCTGCCAAATGATTTATCGGTCATTCTCAAACTTATCGCTGACATATTTAATCAACGGCTGTATCCTCTTACCTATAATTATATATACATGTATACTCTTACAGGTAGGAAGCGAGAGAGAGCCGTGCGTTGTCCTAGTCGTCGTTGGAATTCTATTATTAATTCGCATGTATAAATGTGGCGCGCGGCCGCTGATGTCTGTCTTTTCGGATATAATAAATTAATGACTGACCGAGCGTACAAGAGCGGCAATTTGCCATGTATCATTGCAATAATCGAGGCAAATAAGAGCTGTCTATACATACGAGAGAAACGCGTCTTAAAGAGCAGTGATAAAAGTTAATATGCTTGCATGGGGAGAAGGGCCTGGAGAATGAAGGACAAGAGGCGAAACGAAACAGAGAAATAATAAGCACTAATGAGTAGGTACGAGGGCGAGCGAGTCAAGCCGAAATTCGCGACGACGGAGGTCCGGACGACTCTCCGACTCTCCCACCGTCGCACGATAACGCCAAGAAGATCAGAGCAAAACGAGACGGACTGGAGGTAAAAAGCCTAAGAAACCTTTCTCCTGGCTTTTCTCATTTCTTTTGTCGATAATTGCCTATCCATATGATGCACTCATCATTGCCTGGCCCCCGTGCGGGTACTTTACTCATATCGCGGTCACTTTTCACTGGGGACTGTGTGCGACGACGCCGATTCCGCGAGGATCGCTCAGGATGATCGTTTGTCATTCGTGCAACAAACGTCGCTTCGCCTTTAACGCCGACTGCTCATCCCGTTGAAATGCTAGACGCGTATACATATAAATATACTCTCTGAGAGCGGCGGCGCTGCCGCGCGTGATTAATTGTTCTCCGATTTGCCGGCAGCTGAAGAATATATATACACACACGTATATATACGAGAGGTGAGTTTTGAAAATTAATAGCTTTGAAAACGTCTTATTTAGAGTTCCATTTGTCATTCGAATGGCTGGCAAGCCTTCCTTTCTCTCGATCTGCCGATAGGTATATCGTCGGCAGTTCACACTGCACGGGAAAAATCTTCTTTGTTTCGCTAAACTATTCATTCGTATTGTGCAATAGGCACGAAATCAATGCATACGTATAAACGTGATTATATAGTAATGTCGAAAGCAATTGTTAAATTCATCAGTATATAGAAGCGGCAGCAGTGGCACGTCAGTAAGCGTCTCTCTCTCTCTCTCTCTCTCTCTCTCTCTCTCTCTCTCTTTCTCGAGAATAGTCCCATGTATATTTATATACGGCCTCTCTTCTCGATGCAGTGCAATATTCGCCTCAGCAAACCAAGCCGGAGGACACGAGAGTTGGCTTTGGGAAAAAATGCAAAATTACGAAAGTCGCGCAAGAAAAGCATCCGCGTGGGGAGGTTAGGTAGGAGGGGGGCCGCCTCCGCCGCCACGACGCGCGATCAGGCCCTGCGGGAGCACGAAGAACGAGTGTAGTAGCCGTCGTCCGAGGGCCGAGCGCAAGAGCGAGACGGAGAAAATGAGGAAGAGACGATGGAATAAAAAGGGCAAGCTCGGCCAAGAAGGAGAAGAAAAAGAGACGCGCGCCGCTGCGGAGCAGCAGAGAGGGAGAGGAGAAAAAAGGCACCGGGAAAGCATGCACTTACAGCCCGGAGCGGAGCAGGCTGCGGTGGGAGCTGCAGCCGTAATGCAGCCTCGCCCCGTTACCGCGAGAGCCCCCAACGTCCGCCATCTCCCCCCGGGCCGACACGGCCCCCGCCTCCGGCTTTTTCAGAGTAGACCACTCTCCCTCCCCTCTCTCTCGCACCCTCAGTCGGCCGTGGAAACCGCGAAAAATTCATAAATTTCCATAGCGCTGGCCATCGAATGGGCCGCATAGCCGCGACGTAATTGCCATTGGCCGCTTTCGGAGCTGTACCACCGGCTCGTTTGCCACGGCAGCCAAGGCTCCACTCCCTCTCTCTCTCCGTCTCTACCCTTCTCTTTTGGCGGAGCCAGGCAAAAAGTGCTTATTTGCCGAGGAGCCGCGCTAGTGGCTACGACCCCCTACTCCGTGAGAAGAGACGCGTGACTCGAGTCCGAGGGGCGCTCGGCGAAAGAAGCTAATTTCAACGTGCTTTAATGTACTTTGTTTATAATTTCGCCGAAATGCGCGCGCGGCCGGGGCGGAACTCGATCAGCTCTATACCAAACCGTGTTGTTGCGGCAGCTATACGCTTTTTGTCGGTTATACCTCGCAGCCGCGCATTTTATATATGGTCGGATAGGAAAATTATTTCATCCGAGAGCTACCGTAGCCGACGAGAGAGAAAGAGCAGCGGATATTGCCCCGGAAAATTGCCGATATAAATTATAAGCCTGATAACATTATATTTTCTTTTTATGCAAATACAACGCGATTCTCGTGGGAAATTTTACCTCTGTATCCCCTATGTGTACACTTGCCTCTCTAATTCCTGGCAATATCAACGTTTTTTATGCTCTTTTCAAAAATTATACAATTTTACCTCAAAAATATATCTGAATGTTATATACATAGAAATGGCAGAAAATTAAATCATTCCACGTTGATCTGTATACGGTAAGCTGCTCGATCTCATAAACTACACAAGATCATCCACGAAAATTGTGTGCCTGGTGAAAAAACCAAATCATGTGAAATGACCATCATTATTGAATCCAACGTGACCTTATCCGGCTCTGCACCGAAAGGGAAGAGTAAGTGAGATGGTGAAACGAGAAAAGTTCGCCAAGGGAAGAAAAGGGGCATCAGAGTAAAGATTAAAGCTTCGAGAGTAGCAGCAGCAGGAGCAGAGGTAGGGGGAGAAAAGGACAGCGTCAGCCTCCGCGTAGACGGATAATGAAAAGATGGGCTGATAAAGTCGGGGCTTTAATAGCCGGGGAGCCGAGATAAAGGAGTTCATGCTAACGCGATTAGGAGCGAATGAAGGAAACGGGCACTCTTGGCCCCGCGACTCGAGAGCCCGCCACGTCACGGACAGGAGAGCCAGAGGGAATGGCCGAGGCTGGCCTGCTGAGGAGCACACGACCATAGAGCCACTGCTCGCTGGGTGGCAGGACAGAGCTCAACTGCCAGGGGGCAGATATAGCGCTCGTGCAGCCGGGCACTTTGCTCGTGAAAGAATTTGTCACCGTCGTTGTTGTTGTTCTTGTTGTTACTGATAAGCCGTTGCTTATTTTTTTCAACACGAGAGATTAGATTAGAGAAAGAAAGAGAGATGGCGTTGACGGAGTGTAGGTCGCGTTCGTCATATTGCGTCTAGATTTAGGCGGACTCCGTCATCGATTATTTAAAATGCCGAGATCAAAAATTTTCTACTCTCGCCGGATGAACAGGAGCAGACGGCTAAATGGGGACGGAGAGAAGGAGTGAGGGAACGGGGGAGGAGGGAGAGGAGAAGTAGGTGTAATTTTTGCGAGGTTCTCGGATTCAATCGCTTTGACTTTGAATTTGGATAATGAATTCAAAGCTCCTCCTCGGCTTTATGCAAATTCAACAAAGACAGGAGAATTCTCGAACGATCGTAATGAGGAAAAGAGAGAAATTTGAATTTTAACAGTTTCGTCTGGCACGAGGAAATAGACGAAATTACTTCCATCTTAGAGCTAAGGCAAACTTTCATTCAACGCGCAAGAAAGAGGGAGAGAGAGTAAAGGGTCTCCGTTCGTTAAAACCTTCACGACGACGGTTTGATCCTTTGCTCACGAGGCTACGAATTTCCTCCCCTTCCCCTCTTTAGCTATGCAAACTGCGCCACCGTATCATCACCATCATCATCGTCGGAAATTGACTATTGCCAGAATTTTAAAGAATCTAAAAAAGTCCAAATTAAAAAAAATCAAAAAAACAACAAAATTCAGCAACGAATAAAGTTGAAGGAAAAAATATGCGATGACCGATAAGAGTTTCAACAGGAACCAACATAAGCCGTGGCATTCCACAACACTGTAGCCAACTCTTCCATACATCGTCGTCGATTGCTTGATTAATAATTATAAAAGTGCTCGGTAATAATACAGCAACATTAATTCGCGCGCAATTACCCATTAAAAAGAGAAAAAGACCGAGCGAGAGGCAATACAACGTTAAAAGTCCCGCTGCCGAATATTGCAAAGCCAAGATCCAAGGAAGAAAAAAAAGCGGGAGAAAGAGAGACTTTCCAAGACGCTTTAATTACGTGCCGTCGAAGTCGAAAAAATGCCTCCTTCTTATCTTCCTTCTCCGCACTTTCCACAGGCAGGCAGCATGGCTCGGAGAGAGAAGAGTTAAAAAAAAAAAAAGACGTACGCATGGTCCAGCTCGCAAAAATATGAAATTACCATACGAGCGCGCGCGACAGAGAACGAAGGTGGAGGCTGTGCAGGAGGAGAATGGGGGGGGGACCTGTTCAGGAGCACGAAAACCCGAGACACTCGTGAGAGCGAGGTCGGCCCGTGAGATTTCCTGTCGCGCACTGGAGACGCGCCGGCATCGCCCTAAGGGGCAAGAAGAGGAGAAGGAGCTGCTGTACTGGTAGATTTGCTTGTGCAGCCTGGCTGGTGGGCCATGAGAAAATTGATGGAGAGCAGGAATTTTCGTCGCTTCCTGCGTATAAGCCCTTGAGGGCCGCGTTGTGTTGAGGCTGCCACCAACAGGTTGGCGCTATGACGGTGACACGATACTCTCTCTCGCCAAAAGAGCGAGAGGGAGACAGACTGTCGAGAGGAAACTCGATACGAGAGAGAGAGAGAGAGAGAGAGCTCTAGTCTCTGATACGCAACGGCACTACACGCAGAGTCTGACTTTTGATTTCATTAGCGCTCAAAGAGCCAAGATTTATTAGCCCTTTTATTGCCTCCCAGTTTGGATATATAGCAGCCTAGATTGATATGGGTCACGTCGCGACAAAAACAACGCGATCGATAATTGTAGACTCGCGTACAATCACAAGAAGAAACCAAGCAGCAGCGTCAGCAGGGCGCGTATATACATCCCCGACTTAACCACAAAAACCTTAAGGTCGCAAAAACCGGCCAGTGGCACACAACGTTATCCTCGAAAATACACAGGTCCCCCACTCCTTTGCCGCACGTGCCCCTATCTATACCACAGCCACGAGGTAGGGAACGAGGCGAAGGTATGAGAGTAAAGGGGCAAGAGAGAAAAAAAGAACGAGGAGTCCCACTTCTGCTCTGGCGAGAAGCCGAAAGTAAATAATCCCAGCGGTATCGGTGTGCGGATCGCCGCAAGCGCAGCGCACGGAGAAGAAGAGAGAAAGCAACAAGAGATCCCGGCTGCAGGGGAAGGGGGGTACGAGCGAGTCAACCGCGAAGAGGCTGGCTTAAATACCTCGGTGGCGAATCCGTACGACGAGAGAGAGAGGCAGAGACGCGGGCCCGCATGTCGGTCACCCGGCGAGCGCAGGAGGAAGAAGAAACCTTGTGGACGCTCCGTCTATCCCCCGTCCCGCCTCTCTCTCTCTCTCACTCCCTTACTCTCTGCTCGCGCGCGACTTGTTGCGCCGGCGCGTGCGAATTCGCGGCATGACGAAGAACCCCCTTGCCGAGTGTCTCGTTCTCTCCGTCTCTCTCCCTTCGCTTTCCCCCTGTGTCTTGCTTATTTTCGAGCGTATAGCTTTATATTATGGGACATACGAGGGCTTGTCAGCTCTCCGCTTGATCCATGGCCCTTTCTCCGATCGTTTCTCCACGCGGGCCCCTACTCGATTACTATACCTATATTCCGAGACCGCCTGACACCGCCAACTTATGACTAAGCACATTTTATTTATATTCACGCGCCTATCCGCGTTATTCCGGCTCTTTTCATTGATCCCCCTCCCCTCTAGTCATAATTCACTTGTTTTATTAGGGGAGTTTCCAGAAACGACGTTACACTCATCCGATTGATTTTCCATATTCCAGAAGACACGTTACCGCAGATATATCATCGTGCGAGAGAGAGAGAGAGAAAGCGAACTGAGAACATTAAGCACAATTAAGTCAGCACTTTGACGATTCGTGTGTTTCAAAATTCAATCCCAACGGACCAGACGACACAGGTGTAGGCGCACATTCGCCAGCAGCACACTATTCGCTTATAAGGCGCATCTGTGTGTATGTGTGTGTATCGGTGAGATGAATCATCCCCGTGGCGCTTAGGAGTGCGTCAGTCGCGCGTCGATGAGAGTAGGGAGATATAGCCAGCTGCAATCCCGTCTAATTACCGCGCAAATCACCGGCGGCTTTTGATTACCCGACCGGCGCGCGGCCTGCAATCCGATATACTCCGATCTTTCATCGGCTACCACCACCGCTCTTCTCTGCTCCTCCCCCCCGCCTGCTTAATCGCTAAACGCTCCGTTCGGCACTTGGGATTATTCGTGCATCCTTGCGCTCGCTACTATGCTACTGCTGATGCCGCATCACGTGCGCGCTTGCTTGGCCGTTGAGCAACGTGACGCTTGGACTTGTGCACACATCGATCTTTCTAAAAGCCCACCTACCCTGCTTCTTTTCTCATTGCCTCTACCTTAGCGCGACTAGGATACTTGTGCAATCGCTGCCTGCCGCCGCGCAGGGATTAGGCAAGCGGGTAACGAGCACACACAGACTATGGCAATTTGGCTATAGATGTGCGCTTAATAAGCTACAGCCCGCGGCTTAATTGAATAGTCCTTCCCTCTTGCGCTACGATGCACTTATTTGCAAAAGAAGGGAATCGAATTAGGGGGGGCAAAAAAAGTAGCGTAGCTGCACATGGCTATTTGGGTAGAGATCGAAATCTGAGATGGGCCCGGCAGCGCGGGGAGTTCTCAAGCAAGTGCCGCCATCTGGCGCCCAATGACGACAGTGCATTTCGTAAGTTTGGCGCAGCAAAGAAGTTGGCCATCGCCTCTCTTCCATATACTTGTGCATCGCTTGCGTCAGCGCGTAATTCTCAGGCGAACACGAGCAGCAAGGTACACGAATGAATTTGCACGCATAGCCGCTAATCCATTACGAGCGAGAGAAGGAACGAGGAAGCATCCCCGTGTTCCCCCGAACGCGCGCATTATAATTTAGCGAGACAAAGGTGTGGGAGAGAAGGTGTTGGATGAGAAGCAGATCTTGCGACGGAAATCTCAGGAGAGGACGTCGTCTCTGTGCCGGCCGGGATAATGATAAAGACTGGTCGGCGCGCGCGCCAGATGCGGGTTACCTTCGTCTTGAAGCGCCAAGGAAAAAAGTAGCAACAACAGCCACGTCCAGGCACGACGAGCTGAGGAGAGCACGGCGAGACCGATTGCGCACGCCAGATGAGAGATTAAAGATTTATACCGGCAGGCTGCCGGACGCACGGGATGTTTTATTACATTTATGTATAACGTATATCTGCATACATAGCCCTTGTGCTCACGTAGCGCCTCGATAGCACAGGCTTTTATTTATTTATCTTTAATTTTCAATGCCAAGAGAGGGAGAGACGGCTACGGACGCCGGAGCTGTAAGGCTGATTGAATGGATTTTACGCAAGGCCGAGTCGTTAACGCTTAACCGTGTTGTCGTGGAAAAACGCGACAGATTGAAAGCGATGCAGTTGTTGGAGGGGAAAATCATATGCACTCGGGCAGTGTTTGTGTGTGTATAATACTTATCGTGCGACGACGGGTGTGGCTGTGAAAAGTATTTCTCCATAGGTGCGCGACAATAGATTGGTCAGAGAGATTTAAATTATGGTAATCTGGAAAATCACGAGAGAGAGTAGCGTAGCGTCGTCTATGCTAATCGATAGCTCCGCGTCTCTTACATATTATTCCTACATCTTATTATGACGTTTCCAAGGCTAAGCATAATAATTCGTGAAGTAATGGCAAAAGCGCCTGTCTCCGAATGACAAAGCCAAGTCCGCCTGGATTAGAGGCTCATTCTGTGCGGACCGATAGAATAGCTCACAGCTCGCATCCGAAATGAAAAAACAAGTTTGTGCATCTAAAGAGAGAAAAATCGAAAGCGCAGCGTTGAAGAGGTGGAGAGGGGTGAAGCGAGTCGGTGAGAAGGTTGCGAGAGGGAGAGAGAGAGAGAGTTGAGTCGACGGGGGCAGGTCCCAATAGAGCAGTCGTTCACGCCCAGCCCCCCGAGTTTTGACACTATCAAACGCGCCCATCTGGATCCCAGGAGCTGCACATGCGGGCATCGGAGCGCGCGCGGACACGACCGCTGCCGCTGCGCGTCGCTCCTCCACGCTGCAACAGTCGCGTATACGCGCGCTCCCGGCTCCCGGCGTCGCTCGCGCGCTTCGCACGCCCGGCCCGCGATCCATCAACTTCTCGCTCGCTCTCTCTCTCTCTCTCTCTCTCTCTCTCTCTCTCTCTCTCTCTCTCTCCGTCGGCTTTTCCCTTTGACTCTCGAGCCACTCTCTTTCTCTCCCGCGCTTCGGCTCCGCCAGGCCCTCATATGTGCTCGCGCCTTTTCTCTCTCTCTCTCTCTCTCTCTCTCTCTCTCTCTCTCTCTCTCTCGCTCTCTTTCATTATTTTGTTTAACGATCTGTCGCACGCGCGCTCGTTCGCCTCACCTGCTCCCCCCGATAAATAAGCCCGCTTGCTGTGTTTTTACGATTCCTCGTTATTACCTTTCTCTCATTTTTTTTCTCCTTTTTCTCGCGCCCGGTGTGTCTCGTTTTGATCGATGATCGCTGCCTGGCCTGTCCTTTATCGCGATAACACTTGGTCATTTTTATGCGAGCGCTCCAGACACATGACCTTTATCTTGGCCATTTCATTTTTCGGCCTCTCTCTCCTTTTTTTCTCCCCCCAACGATTTACATTATGCCACGGCAAAGCGATAACGTTTTGTAACGAACGGATGATTATCAAGCTTAGCAGATTGATAAAGGCCCAGATTAATATTTTCTTGGGAGTTAATTCAAAAGCTCGACCGATTCATGGTCATTTACGATAGCAGCATGGATACACAGGAGGAATATAAAGCAGTGAAAAATGAGTAAAAAATCGCGACCCCAATGAAAATACTTGTAAATCCGGTGGGAAAAAATCTCGGAGCAAGTCCGGAGTGATCTCTTTTCTTGGACTTGACATTTTTCTCATTGCCGTTTATTTGTTTTTTGTCTTCGCGATAATCACAGGTCCTCCGTATCTATTAGCAACGAATACACCTTAATCTTCGCGGCGAAGAAACCCGTAAAATCCCGGTGTTTTCTTGCTACTCAAGCCCAGCCGCACAAAAGTACAATCCTTCGAGAGGAGAGCAGGCAAAAAGAGGAAACACGAACGACAGAAAAATTCCAAGGAGCGTCTTGGAAGAGACATTCCGTCCCTTTTAATCTTGCCCCCCCCCCGCCGCTTCCTCGCCGTATCGTCTCTCCCTCGGCCCAGTGTTGTTTTTGCCGTGCGCAAAGTCACTATACAGCAAAAGAGAGCTAGTAGAAGGAAAAGAAAAAAGAGCCTGGACAGGGGTATGAGGAAGAAGAGGCTCTGGGTATATATCTCTCTCTCAAGGAAAATGGAGAAAGCGTGCAGCCCTTAATTTTCACTCCCTTGCCAGCTCGCCCGGGCCGCCGCTGCTGCTATCCAGACCGAGACGAATGACTTGCAAGACGCGCGCGCGAGCTTTTGCAGCGAATGATCCGTGAGGAGGACGGAGGAGCGGAGTAAAGGGGGGGGGGAGCACGAGTTAAGGAGCGATTTGGGACGTGTCCGTGCCGGGGCGGCAAAAAATCAACTACTCCTCGTTCTCAGACGATGGCTTCATACTTTCGCGGTGACTCGGCGCAGACGCGATGAGTTTGCCGATGTGGGCGATTCTACGTAATTCAGTAAAGAGTGCGCGCATCGAATTTTGCCCAAGTTGCGAATTTAGCGAAGCCGGGGGGGGCTATTTTGGTTACGGTAGGAATAGCAAATGTTTCGAATGCAGCGCAAATACGTCCAGCGCTGCAGCAACGTATACACGTGTCGAATTATTCCGGAAGCGCGCAACACAGTCGTTGGAAAGCTACAGCCCAGGAGAGGCTAATTACAACGTGAAATTATCGAGTCGAATTGTCCTCGGGCAATTATCCCCTCCGCGGTCAAGGGAATGAAGAAAAAAAAATGAGCGGAGCGCCGAGTCAATCAGGCGAGCCGCTCATTTGTCGCCAGGTTCATTACGCGCTGCAGCTAGTCTAGGCTACAGCTCGGTGCAGCGGGACTTCTTTCTCGCGCTAATTCACTAGTTTCTCCAAGTCGCACTGGGAGAGAGGCCAACGACGAGCGGGACGAGCGCGGAAATGACGAGCTTTCAGACCTCCTTGCCTCACCTCTGGCACGCGTGCTGCGTTTTATAGCGCAACAGCGAGCAGCCCACCAAAAATCTCAGCATCTGCGAAGCAACAAGTGTCCGGGCTCCAGCACAAAAATCACGAGACTCTCGCGATTTCTCTGCCAAGTCGAGCAGCCAACAAAGACGATTATCAGCTGAGATACACCGAACGCGTCTCGACCACGGCATTACCATAGGACCTTTACCGACGATTCTTTCTCTCGGAGACAGGGCCAGCAGAAGAGGAGCACGCGGCACAACGCCCGGCGACGCACAAGTCAGCCTCTCCCTCTCTCTCCGGCGTTATCTCAGCTCTGCGTGTACGCGCGTTTTGTCCAGAGCATGCAGGAGAAACGTAACAGCTCATGAAGGCCGGCTAGCAGGAGGCAGCAGCATCGGCGGCGGTCCCTCGCATTAACATATAACGTAGCCCTAACGAGCCGACTGCTCTCGAGCTCTTCTGACTCGCGTGGGCGGACCTCGCACCGCTCTTATTTGTCCTCCCATTTTTCATCGGCCCGTCGGCCCCTGTGCCCCCAGCCTCACCTAGCTCATCCCCCCTTATCCTCTAGTTCCTAGCCTTCGGTTTTTTTTTCGCCGAGCTCCGAGATAGGTATAGAGGCTACATAGCCGGGGTAGAGAGTCCCATTAGCCGAACGCGCAGCTCTCTGTCAATTTGCGGAGATTGAGCGGCCGGCGCTCGCGTCGCTCTTTCAATTTGTAAAAACCGAGCGCTCCGGGTAATTAGGGGGGATTTGCGTGGCGCGAGCCTCGCTGATTGCGCCCGATCGATCTTGCAATTGCTCTTTCTCCTCAACCTCCCTCCCTTAACCAAGCCACCTCGGTCTCTCGCACTCCAACGCTTATTGGCCAGGATCTCTGCGGACTTGCTGGAGGAAAGGGGAGTAACGGAGGCAATTGTTTCTCGAGATGAGCCTCATTGATTTCGCTTCATTGGACTTACGTGTGCGAGATGCTCTGTGCGCGGCACTTGAAAACCCAGCCTAGAGTATAATTGTGCTTGTGTAACTGACTCACCTGCAACAGACAAATAAAAAGTAGCCAGTTAGAAGATAGATTTATTATTATTTAGTTTATTATTATTTAGAGGGAAAGACGGCTGGACGAACGTTACAATAAAGCAAATTATAAAGCCGACGAGCCAGAGGTGTATACATCAATCGACAACTTCTAGCTCATGCTCGCTCCCTTACTCTCACACGGCTACAATTTCAAAAGCATAAATCGCGCGCAAAGTGTTAAACGTAGCTGGGGAGAAAGAGAGGGCCCGTTATCGCCCGACCAAACAATAAACTGCGCCAATAAACTGTGGACGAGCCGAGTTAATTTCGCGCGCTCTTGGCAAGCCTCGTTTCGTCGGATAAAAAGTCCCGGGAATCGCGGCCTATAGGCGCAGAAAGAGAGAGCCCGTAAAGCGCTCCTCTTACCAATCAGCCTCGCTGCCGCCGCCGGAACAACAACGCCTGAGCCAACGTTACTTCTTTTCCCCGCAGCCTTTTTTGTTTGTAACGCCGTGTATATACTCGCCTGCTCACCAGCACTTCTCTCTCGCGCCCAGCTTTTTTCATTTCACGCCTGCACTTTTTTTCCTTCCAAAGACGCGCTCGCTTGAGTTTCCCCGCGGGCGAAACTTGTCGAGAGAAACCGCTAAAATTCAATCGGTCGCCCGTGTACAATCGGCCGATTAACCCGGACGACGCAGCATCAGCAGCAAGGCCATACAAGATACAACAGCTGAAACGGCTGGCCGAAGTGGCAAGGCGAGGGGGAATGTGGTCGTACCGCCGGCGAGAGAGAGAGAGAGAGAGAGAGAGAGAGAGAGAGAGAGAGAGAGAGAGAGAGTGTCCAATGGAATTCCCGTTTCACGTATCGTTCAGCGACGTGCCAGTCTCTCCCACTCGCGGACACAATGGCGATAAAAGAATCGCCTCAACTCGCGCGCGAAACCGGTACGTCCGGGCTTGATTCTTTCCTCCCCCAGCGCTCTCTCTCTCTCTCTCCTCGTCACGAATCACGCGCCTTTATTTACTGGTATTGTGAAAACGGAGCTTAAGTAGGACTCTGATCTCGGAGCAAAGACAAATCATACGACGGAATCGAGAGAAAATCCCAGCTCTCGAGATACATAGTACGTTTCTGGAAATTCGAACGCGTCGAAAAAACGGCGATGCGGTATTTCGGTGACTACAGAGCCCAGGCTATTATTTATTTCGACAAGGGAAACGCGGAGCAGGCACAGATCGAGCGCGGAGAGCGGTCCGGAAGCTCAGCTTCTCGCCACAAAAATCCCTCCGAAATCCTGGGGGGAGAGGGGTCCGGGAGCTTAACCGTTTGCCGAGTAAATTGGCGGCGTCGGTGTAGGCGCAACGCGTTCGCCCACCCTCTCCCTTTCCTCCTCGTCCTGTGTATTCGCAATTTTTACTCCGCTCGACAGCTTCATTTTCCCAGCCCGTCGCGACGCGTTAACTCTCTCTCTCTCTCTCTCTCTCTCTCTCTCTCTCTCTCTCTCTCTCTCTCTCGGTCTGTCTTTCTCTTTCGAAAGAGAGAGCGACGCCTCGTCCGAAAGGATTAGAGAGCAGTGTCGGCGAGAGGTGGAGGGAGAGAGGATAGCCGGTGGAAAGCTTCGAAATTGCGCGAGCTCTCGATCTTTTTTACATTCGTTACCTGGACACGCGTCCGGTCGTTTTCACGCTGCAGTACTCGCCGGCGAGCGAGGCTGTTTGCCTTTTCGCGGTTGCCCTCGCGCGCATTCGTTTCGTTTGTTGGCGTTGCAAGGGGCGGAGGGAGGGGGCTTTGATCCGTGTACGAGGGGCAGCTTTAGCAGTCGCTAGCACTGCCGACATCGAATTAAACAAATTCATAGGAGAGCAAGAGAAAGAGAAATAGAGAGCATCTGCGCGAGCCTCTGGTATTTTATTTAGAGATTAATTGTACGCAAGGGAAAATGCTGCTGGATTGCGCGCCCGCGTGTGCGGCCTTTTAACCGGTGATTCCGTATTCAACGGAACGCATTAAATGCTATTTTCTCATGTATATAACGAGTTTAATTCGCGGATGCAAACTGCAACATAGCCGAGAGAGAGAAAGGATCAGCGCGCTGCAGCAGCTGTAACGAATTGTTCTTCAAAAATTCCCAAAAAAGCGCCCGCCAACTGGCAGTTTACGCTTTTCCAAAAGCAAAAAGTATATACATAGGAATGCTCGCCTTTGATGGGCCTTCAGCCTAGAAGCTTTGAAGTGCACTTTCGAGATGGAAATCGAAAAAAAATCGGCGTTAATTAAAGCGCGATCGAACGAGATCCTCCTACCGCGGCCGACTCGAATAATCGAGTTTTCGATAATGTGGAAAAATAAATCATCAGCGCCAAAGGGATTAGGAGACTGTAAAGTCCAGGTGCGCTTTAAGATTCATACGTGTGGGTGTGTGAGAGAGCCGGCAAGCAAGCTCGCCGGGAGGTATAGGGACGCGGTCAAAGGCCAAGCGAAATGTTAACAAGATTCCGTGGGGGGGAGGCCAAGGTAAAAGTCAAACGGAATTCCCTGTCGCATGCGCATAATCACGGCTCAACCGCTCGGATCAAAACGTCAACTCTCTGCGCGGGAGAGCAGGAGCGCGTGTCTGTGAGCACGCGGCGTCCGGCAAACTCTCTTCCTCTCCAGCAGGGCCCTCTCTAGCTATCCAGCGAAGCAGCAGCAGAAAAATTCCCTATTCCCTGCGCGGCAGGCTCTCTCGACGCGAGAATTCCAGCGTGTGTCCCCTTGGCCGGAGCGCGCCGGGCTAAGCATCGAATCTGGAATTCGATGCACACACACGCGCCTGCTCGCCCTGTCTCCTAGCGGACCACGCGCACACAGACACGCAGGGGCTGGGAGAAACAGCTTTACATGCGAGTTTACATTTCAGAGCTGCACCAGCGTCCGGGCGATTTTTCCTCTCTCGGCCCCTGTCCGCTTCCGTAATCCAATGGACGCTCGACGCGCCGGACGTTCCCTCGCGGCCGTTTCTCCCCTCTTGCCATCTTTGCACGGGGACAGCCCGCCGGGCTATCGGGCGGAATGTCGTAAATGCGCCCCGGCCAGGGGGGCCAGAGTAAGCGCCTTCGGCAAAACGTATTATACAACCGGCTTTTAAGCGAAATTTCGTTAATGAAACGCGGCCGTCCTGCAAAGCTCTGCTGCTCCTCTCGCTCGCATCGGCTGCGGCTCGCTCGCTATAGTTGGGCACATATCATTCCCGAGAGCTGTGCGGGCATCGAGCGAGGACAGCTCTCTGGCCGGAAGTTTAAAGTCAATTAAGCGGAGAGATACTCTTCGCCAAGCTTACGCTTCTCCGCCGTTTTCCTTTTTCTCCAACTGCCCAGTTGGACAATCTCTAATACAGTGTCTTTCTACTCGTTGTTGTTCAGCGCCGTACGAGCGAGCAATGTTGACTCTTTTACCAGCGTTTGTATATTAGCGAGAGACCATTTATCACCGTACCCTTGAGCATGACTTTTTCGAGAGATTCTCAACTACACAAAATAAGAGAGTAGGCTGCTAAGTTGTTTCGACAAGCACGCGTATATTAATTATTCTATTACAAGGGGGGGGCGGTGAAATTGTCTCGCCTCGATTACCAGCCAGTTTTTCCAACGGTCGTCACGCAGTGCGCAAGCTGAAGGGGGCAGAAAGGGTATAAAAAGCTCAGAGGGACTCTAATTAATGAACACTGGAATAGTGCGTACGGTGGGCGTGCGCGTCTAGGCGCCATGCCCCCCTCGCGCCGAAGAATTCGCAAAGTCAGCGCGCCTAATAAACGGAACGAGACAACTTTTCTCTTTCCCTCCGATGCGACGACGACTTCCAGCGGACTGCGCTTTTTAATTACTCCGCAAAGCTTATTGGGCTCCCCTGCGCATTCGATAGCCTGCGCCAGCGGTTGTATACACAAAAACACAGCTTCTCAGCTCGAATTTTTCCCGCAATCGAATGTCAAACGTATACTCTTCGTAATTAATTTTCTGTCGGCGCAGCTTGATAGACTTGTTGAAAAACCATCAGCTCAGCGACACGGGGGGAATGAAAAAAAAAGACCGGGAGCGTAACTTGGATAGTCTTGGGTGTACCGCAGCCTCCGCTTTCTCTCGCCAAATAGCAGCTCTCTCGAGCTTCTTTCATCCCGCAACGTCTCTCCCCTCGGCTCTGCAGCTCAACCCGGGCACTTTCCGTCCCCTCGTTATAAGCCAGCTCTGCCGCTATAGTCGCACGCCAGAGATGCCGGTCTGGCTATGTAGAAATATGTAGGATCGTGCGCGCAACGCGAGCCCGGGGGCTTTAAGAGCAGAAGCAGCAGAGGGAACGGACTGGTGGGACAGGAGGGGAATAGGCCCAACTCCTAGGCACTCTCCGCGGGCAGGGTGGGCCCGGCGTCTTCCTTGCCCCCTACTTTTCCTCCTCGTCGTCTCTCTGCTCATCCTCAAGCTTCGGCCGAGCGCAGAGCGAGTCATATCCTTGTGATTATTGCAGAACGAGGGCCGCGCGGGCCCGGGGCCTCAGGCGCACTGCCGCCGCCGCCGCCACGCTGGCCAACGACTTTTTCCCAAGGGTCCTCCTCGCGAGAGAACCGCCCCGCGGCTGCGGCGATCCTGCCCTCCCGTAACAACACCGCCGCCGTAGCAGAGACTTCCTTCCCCTGCTCCCTCTCGCCGTACTACACTCGCTTCATTCCGCCCTCTCTCGCTCGACACGTTTTTTCTTATATACGAGCCGTAGCTGCGATTAATATTATTATTATTGCGCGGACGCGCGTAATTGCGGGAGATTATTACGCGTGCGCGCTCTCGCGCGGGCGTAATTAAATGCCCGGCTTATGGCTCTGCGCGCATGGATACACACACACACGCATTCACGTGGTGGCTGTGGTCGTGGTGCTGCTGCTGCTGCTGCTGGAGGCGCGCGCGAACGAGGAAATCGCTCGGAGGGTGCCGCGGGCAAATTTTTCGTTCGATACATGATAGTGTATAACGGGGGGCGTGGCGAGACGCGCTCTCACCGCGGATTTTTAGCCTCGTGTGGAAATTCAAGGGCTACACGCGCTGTCAAGATGTGCGCTCCTTGATTTCGGTAATAATGCTCTTGCGCGCACGAGTGAGAGAGAAAGAAAGAAAGATATTGCAAGGGGAGGAGAGGTCGAAAGGTAAAAGTATAAAAAGCTAAACTTTCGTTTCGGTGCGTGGACTAGTTGGAGGGAATGTGCCCGAAGCAATTATTGTGCTATATACTCGTAGTCAAAAGCGTGAGTAATGGCATTTTTATTCAAATCCGAACGGCAGCAATTAGCAAAGTGAAATGGAAATCGAGCGAGAAGGTGGAGGAGGAGAATAGTCGACGAGACGCACAAAGCGTCAGTTTCGAGCGAAATTAAAAAAAGTATTCCGAGAAAGAGAGAGCCAGCTTATATGCACGGCCGAGAGTAGAGTGTAGGCACGAGCAAAGGTTCTCGTCTGATTCCTCCTTGCAATAATATTTTTTTTTTATTTTTCGTTTCAACTAACAACTTCTGCGTTGCTAGAGCACTTGGAATTCAAAAAGTGCGTGCACATCTAACTTTCCCGGAGGCTATACGTTTCTCCGGTATAAAGCTGGCGCACGGATACACGACGTATATTTTTCTAGGCGTGATTATTATGGACACTTTCGAGCGGAACGTGTAATTACGGGGCATCGGTAGATACGGGGAGAGAGGGAGAAAGAGCGGAGAGGTGGTAGGGGGGAAAGGGCAGGAGGGGAGAGTGGTGTAATTAAATCGTCGAGACGTTGGAGATACGCGGGAGAAAAAAGTGCCGCAGAGGACGGACGTTGCGAAAGGAAAGAGGTAGAGGTATATAGCGGGCCGGCGTATAGTCGCAGGTATAGAGGCGAAAATAGTACGCGAGCCGGCTGTGATTAATTTTTCGACATTTTTTTCAGCTTTATGTAACTACGCAGACGCGGAGAAATGGATTTCGAGCGCCGGCGGATTATCCCCCCGGTTTCTTTTATCCTTCGAGAGCTAATTGATTTGTATGGGAACGTAGAGTCTGCGGTGTATCTTATACAAAGGCAAATAAAACCTATAATTTTGTAACTGGTATACACGCATAAGGCAACCTGTATAAATATGAAGCACGCTTATAGAATTCCAAGTATAGCTCTTTTTTTACTTAACAAAATACGTTGCGTTATATTTTTGTTGGTTTTTTAAATCCTAGCAAGTTAAAAGTACGACAAATTTATCGAACACACGCGCGGAAGTGTAAAAATACTGTTGAAGCACAGCAATTGAAATCCACTACGTTAGAATGCGAAATTCTCTTTTGGTTCTCTCTCTTTCTTTCTCGATAAAGATAAAAATTCAGGTCGTAGTGTCGCTGTTGCACGTAGCGGTAAACGTAAATACGTATACAATTGTGCGCGTATATATAGAGGGAGAGAGAGATATCTCGGCAGTACAATTCAGTGCACCGGACCTCCTTTATAGCGTAATAAAGTCGTCCTTCGCAGAGGTTCACACGCAGGCACATACACACACGTACTCGGAGGTTTCTCCGGCGCGCGAGCTCTTCTCAAAACTCCATTGAGAAACGGCGAGAGGAGGAAAAGAAGCACCGAGAGAAAAATCGCCGAGGGAGCTGCTGCAGCCAGGGCTGCGTGTGCCCGGACTCTCGCGCGCTCCGGGAGAGACACGAGACAAAACGAAGACTCGCAGCGCGAAAGAGAGAAAGAAGAAGGAGAAGGAGGACGAGTTGGCGACACGGGCTTCCGCGAGGAGAAATAACCGAGAGAGAGAGCAAGTAAAGGAGGTCGACTCGAGGACGAGCGTATGCAGTAGCGGCCGGAAAGCGAAAGCAGAGGTGCGACGGGAAATTTATGGATAGAGCGAGAGGGCCAGTTTGCTCATAGCTCGTCGTTCGCGCAACGACAGATATCGAGAGAGCTTGGCGGCGGGGGGCGAGCTGGGCCCAGCAAGGCTAATGCCAGGCCACTACTCTCTCTCTCGGCGGATTGATAACTATCGGCCGGGCGGATCGGTACGGGACACCCGTTACTTATCGAAACGGCAAAGCGTGTGTGCGGCTGCGAGCAGCTGGCCCCACGGGGGCTTGTGGGCCTCCTCGGCTGTGCCGCCAAGCGCAGGACGACTATCATTAGCGCGAGCGCGGGGGCCCGCGTCGCGGGAGAGCCTGCGGCAAGCTCCGTAGCAGCAGCCGACTCTCTCTCCCCTCTCTTTATACGTGTGGCCGGCGGCAGATAAGAGCTGCCGCCGCTGCCGCGTATACACGTCGCTCGCTCTCTCACTGGACCTTTGCTCCCTCGGTGAGCCGCATCGGGGATCGAGCTACTTGTATGCACCTATCGAGGCTAATCTCCTCTGGCCAGCCTGCTGCACTAGTCGCTATCTCTCTTCCTTCGAGCTCCGATGGACAGCAACCGCCAGTGCCGCTGACGCTGCGAGAGCTACTTTGCCATACTCTCTGCGCTGGGCCGTGGACGCGGCCTGCGCCACCTTTCACCCGGCTTTCATGTTTCTTTAAAGTTATTCTAATTATCGCCTCGCCCGCGTGTTAATTTAAGTCACATTTTCGGCGGGGTATACTGGAATTTCATATGACTTCTCCCTCTCTTTCTCACTCTACACTTTTATTGATTTTTCAACGAATTGAATTAAACGAGCGCGTAGCTCAGCAATAAAGTCATTTTATTCCAATTACCTTTTCATTTTTCACCGCTTCCGCGTTTCTTCTATAATACTACACGCGCGTCCGTTGCGTAAACGACCGGGTTAAATTTTTTTTTTATAAATTCATATTATAACGCGTAAAAAATCGATATCCCGCACGCCCAATATTCAGTGGCGAAATAGCATATTCAATTTGATTGCCCCAGCAGAGCTATACATTGTAAATAACACGAGACGAGCCTGAATTATTTCTGTATTTTTGTGGCGCGCGGCCTACAAAAGAGCCCGAAACCTATTAATTTCGCCGATAAAACCTCGAATCAGGCCCAGGCTCTCTCTTTCTCTTGTTGCCTCTACTATATTATACTATTTCCCTGTAATTGCGTGCAAATCACCGCAATTAATTAAGATCCACTCCCCCAATTCGCAGTGGCCAAAAAAAACCAAAAGAAAAAAGAACGAACCCCGAGAATTCCAGACTCGCGTCTACACGAGAGGGATCCTCCTTCTCGTCCCCCGACACTTCGATATCGTCCGAACGAAAGATACGTAGCAAAAGAAGGGATAAAAAAAACGAAAAACAGCAACAGGAGCGCGCAGCGTATCGTCCTTTGAAGCAAGTCTCGTAGCCCTGGCGTTTTTGCACACGAGCGCCGGCTCCTCTTTCTCTCTCTCTTTGGCCAAAATCGCCGATGTTCGGGAGGGAGGGGGCAGTCTCTACGCGGGCTGCGCGTGATTTATAGGTGACGTCGGCCCTCCCAGACCCTGGAGCTCGTCCTCGAGAACTGAGAGAGAAGTGGGCTGACGAGCGGCAGCCGCGGCCTATATGTGCTTTCGAGTGGCTGACCCATATAATCATTTTCTTGCCGGGATCTTCCTTCTTCTCTCCGTCTCACTCTCTCTTTCTCTCTTTCTCTTTTCGCCACTCGTCTACTCCTTTTTCGCGATTTCTTTTTCTGGCGAGTATACTAACACACGGCGAGCCCTGGGAGATGCGTACTTTGCAGGAGGTGGACTTTTTGTCCGATTAAAGGGGAAAGACCCGACTTTATTTTGCAGCGGCAGCAGCAGTGCTGCACGGGACGACTTGATGATAGCGAGATCGCGTGTAGAAATTTCGACTTTGCTTCCCCCTCCCCCATCACAACTAAAACGTTGAGATTTTAACTGATAAAGATGTTCAACCACGTGTTTCTCTCGGCCGATTCTGATACTCGAATTTTTATCGCGAGCTATCTAATGCATCGTGAGATTTTTTTTTCTATTCTATGAAACAAAAACTTTTTTATACCTTGCGTTTACAAATTTAGGCTCGGTGTATATAAGCTTGAAAAATTTGTGGCCCAACTCAAAAGAAGAGCAGAAGAATCGTGTATAGTCGGGTGAAAGATGAATCGACAGAGAGAAAGAGAGGACTTTGTAAATTCAGTGCAATCTGTCAACCGTTAAATTCCGGGCCAGCCGTTTAAGAAGCGAGCTAAGAGCGATCTTAAAGTAAATTCCACCGGAGTGTCACGCGCATTTTTTCCCCTTCTCTGTCTCTCTCTCAAGAGAGATAAGACAAAAACAGAGGAAAAAGAACAAGAGTTTGGACAGATCCGAAAACAGCGTCAGAGAGAGAGAGAGAGAGCCGCCAGTCTCGGCTTTCGGCCCTAGCACAAAGCCCGTTCTAAATTACCCAAAAATGTCGACACAACGTCAAAAGCCTCGTAGAAGGAGGATCAACGGGAGCGTTCGCCGGGCCGGAGAGTCGTCGAGATAAAAGTACGCCGAGTGGGGCCCCATAAATCCCCTTCTGCTTACGCAACGCGCGGTTTCGGCAAAAGGAGCCGCGGCGAGTCGCGGCAGCTACTAGACCAACTAGAGAATCCCCCCTGCCCGGGAAAAGCCTTGGGAAAATTGCTCGGCGCGGCAAGCAAGCGCGAGACAAGGGTCGAAGGTCACTGCGCTAGCCTTAACGGCTGGGCTGGGTGGGGGAAGAGAGTAAAGGGGCTTACCTGAAGATGCACTTGGCCGTTGTTGTCGACCCATCCGATGACCATGTCGACGCCCTCGCGGCCGTCCTCTCGGGTGAAGCCGAAGCCGACGTAGCCGGGCGTCTTCACCTGCACCTCGAATGTCACCTCGGTCTCCGTGGGCGTCCACAGCATGAGGAAGTTGTTGTCGAGGACGGCACTGTGCTTCCACTCGATCGCCAGCCCGGACTGGGTCAGCAGGAGCAAGAGCAATATTCGCCGTAGCAGCAGCAGCGTGATACCGCCGCCGCCGCCGGCTTGTGCCACAGCTGCACTTGCCATTTTCTTAGACTCTGCTCCGCTCGCGCTACCGGTGATTCTGCTAGTACGCAGCCGACGGGGGGCCGAACACAGCCGCCACCGCCCCGCACCGGCTCTGATGCCGCTGCTGCGCCGCTGCTGAGCTCAAAGGATCAGAGAGCGAGAGACAGAGAGAAAGGCCACGCGCTCCGTCTGCCGTTGGCTTCTTTCACTGCAGCATCTGCAAGAAATCACATTGGACCATTCGTCAGACCATCGGCTAGCCTTGGATTTGATTTGTGTGCTTGGGTGTGAGTATGCGTGTATGTGTGTCTACGCCTATGCTCAGCTTGGCACTCGCATTTTTTGTCGCCGGCTAGCTTTTCGGAAAAACTCACGGGTGGCTACGGGCCCCTTTTCCCATTTTCAGAGATTTTGTCAGGGACAGAGATCGGATATGCGGTCGTGTGTTTTGACGTCGTTTTAAGGCAGTTCGGAAACTACTTGATTTATGGCGAGAGCCGGTATAAGAAAACACATTTATTTATTCGTTTTCTTGCGGTTACTTGTGGGCAAACGCGTAGTGTGAATTTCACAAAGATCACGGCTTTATTTACGCAATTCGACTTTTAATGGATTATGGAAATTCATTTTAGACATATTTTATCAATTTTTCAAAATACTATGTTCTTCCAAGGTTCACTATTGATTCCGCAAAGTCACGCAATGATGGATTAATCTTATTTATTAAACTCAATAGAATACCAGAAAAAGTAACAAAATGCTTTCCATCAATATGGTACTTATTAGCGCGAATGAAAAGTAATTATTTTATTAGTCACTCAACGACAAGTATTTAAAGTAAGATAAGTCACAATGCGTCGGCCACTTTAGTCACTATGTGCACATGTACACACACGTCAAAGATACGTAATCTCCGCGGATCGTTCACAAATGATTCTATATATATATATACATTGGAAAAGCACACTATACTTAATATTGCTCATGCCAGATAAATTATTTCGTTTGAAACGTAATACCAAAATAATGACTTCTTCTAAAGTTATGAAACGAGAAGTGCAACGTTCTAAACGACGATATACGCGACCGCCGGACGCGCATATTAAAAATAACGTTTATAAACTTAATAGCATTTACGAGAATTTAAATAACACAAATGAGAATTAGTTAAAGGAAGCATCAATAATCCATTAAATAATTCCAATCTAATTCGATACCTATCATTATACGCAAGCCTGAGTTATGCAGTTTAAAATTATAGGACAGTTTAATACACTAGTAATTTAACGGGAAAATATTAATAATTTAGCTTGTGTTGCTGTTCAGGGTAACTTTAAAGTAGAAATAAGAAAAATGTTTCTCATTCGACCGACTGCTATTTTTTAAATAATTCGAAAAATCCTAATTCAATATTATGAAACACACGAGTAGCGCAACGCGATAACAACTTATTCGCGCAACTTGTCAAAACGTTGAAACAAAAAACGAACTATATCGTAAACACTTGGCGAAACACTGTTTTCTTTTTTTGCGCAAAAACAACGACGATCACTTTTCCAATATTTACGTAGAGCTGGGTATCTCGAAATTCGATGAAAATATAAAACCGGGTAAAACGCAACGGCCAACTCATAATAAATTTAAAGATGCCTCTCTCAACTTTTGGAATTCCTCGACTAGCCAAGGCACAAGAGAGAGAGATAGAGAGTGCAGTTTCAAAGTTATACGGCTATGCCGAGATAAGAAGAAAAAAAATTTAATAAATTTTTCCCCCGAACTTTTACGGGCAGGCTAACTCAGGACCGGGAAGGAATGATCGGTCTTCCCGACGGATGCCCCCCCCCCCCTCCTTACCCGAACGGTAATGAAATTCACGTGAACTTGGTTTTATGCCGGCGATCCGGGTGTACTTGATGTTTCACGAAATCACGTTAAATCCCACGGTGTCTATCCTATGATTCAGAAGTTCAATCAAGACTACCGTGCGGCAGGGGAGGAAGGGGAAACTGCACGGAAGCGGTCGCTTGAAATTTTGAAAACTTTTTAATCCACCGAGCTATTAGTTAGGGTCTGAATCACGCGAGATCGGCGCGTGACCCGAGAGACAATTATCAAGCGCGCCCGAGGAGATATCGCACAATTTTGTCTCTTCAAATCTATCTCGTTGTGTTTCTCACGATAAAGCGGAAACGAATGACGAGGCATGTGTACATCTTCGCTCGTCGCGCATCATCTCGAGTTTCACAATATGTAACACCAGAGCGCCAGCGCGCCGTGCTCGCTATTCTATTCTGCAGCGAGTCATCAAAACAACACTACACCCGTTTTTTCCGCAAACGAGACTGAATCCGTTCTTTCGACACAACCAACAATCACCGGGATTCGCCAACTTTTTGAAAAGGAAAAAACGAAATTCGCAATCGTGTCATCGACCCGCAGCCACCTATCACTTCAAAGCCAACGACAAGCCGGCGAGAAAAAAACTTGCTGATGATTTCGCGTATGTGTATTAAAGCACTTAAAAATCATCACTAGTTATCACACTGCGAACCTTTTTCATAGACTTAGATGTATATCACTGTCAGCCTGTATGCTGGCTGTTAGAGAGAGAGAGAGAGAGCCGCACACAGTAGCGAGATCCTTCGAGTTCACAGAAAATGCACAAAACAATAAAAAATAGAAGCACGTTAGGCGCGGGCTAGGGCTGTGGGGGCAAGCCCGCGAACGCGGCTGTATGACGAGCGAAGAAACGCGCGCGATTGAGAGTGAGCCGGAAGAGCGGGACTTTGCAATCTCCGCTGCGGGGACTACGAGCACGACGAGCAGTCCGTCCGAGGGAGAGAGAGTCCGCGTTTTCGCGTGGGAGTCTGTGCTCGCGGAGAACAGAGGGGCACAGACCGACCGACTGTCACGGAGGATGGCTCCGAACTGAGCCGGCCTCCTGAGCGCCGCCGGAGCTACGGACAGTGCGCGCCTCTACCTTCTCTCCCTGCTCCGGCAGCAGAGCAGCGGCGGCGGCGGCCAGCTCTCGCGCGTCGCACGCTTGAATGCCGGCCGCGCATGCGCCCCTTCCTTCGCCCGCCGCCGTCGCCGCACCGCTCTCCAGCGGTTCACCCCGGCGGCGGCAGGAGCTGGCGCACACGAGGACGTCTCTCTGAAGCGGCGGAAATCGGCGGCGCGACGGAGTGTGATATTATTCTCTTTTCGGAGGCTGCGCGAGATCTGCCGCCAGCGGTGGTACACACGCGCGCAGGGGGAGAGCAACGACAGCTCTTCGTCGCACGCGCGCTCCCCCTCTCTTCTCTCCTCTCTCCAAACGCCGGCACGACGCGCTCAATCTTTTTCTTCTCAGCTCGACAGAGCTCGCTTCCTCTCTTTCGAATACCTACACGCTTTTTTAGACGAATCATTCGGATTTTCTTGCTTCTCCAGGTATTTTACTTTTTACACCTTTTTTTCTTTTTTTTTCTTTTTTTGGAGCGTGACATGCGTTTGAATGTGCTATGATGCGCCAGTGCTGAGAAAATCGATGATTATTGATGTTCGTTAATCTGGCCATTATACGAACAATGAATGATTTAATCAACGATTTTGTTTATTTTGCCAAAGTTAATGGTCGCGCTTGTTATTTTCATATTTCTTTTTTTTTCGTCGTGATTTTATTCAAATTTCAAGTTTACCCGAAAAAATACACATACACGAGAAAATTCTAACAGATCGCAGACTACGCGCGGTAACATTCGATATTTTTCATATATGCCGTTGATAAAGAGAAAACGGCAAACAAAATTAGCCGTCCACATATTTGCACAATATGTCAGTCAAAAAAAAAAAAAAAAAAAAAAAAAAAAAAAAAAAGAGAACCCAACGTCGATCCGAGAGAGCGAATCTGACGTTTCATTGAAAGCAGCCAACAGGGCGCATTAATTTGTTAAGCTTTTGTCATAAAAGGATAGTGTACGCGTGTGTGTATACTTTCGGCTGCAAATACGTCAAAACATTAAATACACACTTTGACAAGGGAATCTCACTCTCTCTGTCTACATTAATATTTATTATTTGGTCAGGCTCATTCAACGTTTCAATGCATATACACACACAGATATGCCGTAATTTTGATGAAATCAAGCAGGAAATCCAATAAAATCGATCAATACCAGCGCAGACCGCATATTCCGCTGCAATTACGTATAGCATTCCCAATCGCTCTATTAAAACAAACAACCAATGAAAAGAACGCACACACATATCCATCCCTGGTTACGTTTGACTACGCAGGACTGGAGCAAACCAGCGCAATAGGAGCATCAGATTCTCACCACTATACTGACGCAACGTATTTAAAGAAGGAAAAGAGGGAGAAGCAGAGAGACAGAGATAGTCTCGCCTATTCACCGTACATACAGCAGGCCAAAATCCAACTTGCCCTACTATTTCGAGAGGGGGCTAGGCTTACGTAGGTCAGGTAGTGGCGGCCCCTGCCGGAAAAATGTCGACGCGAGCTCTTGAGATGAGCCTTCAGCCTCGTAGACCCGTCGGACGCTGCATTCGGGCCCCTCGGTTTCCCCATAAATATATCCCAAAGGGAGCCTCCCCGGCCCCGGCCATCATTCATTCGACCAAAAAGCCGTGTAATAAAACCGGTTCTTTTTTCCCGGGATTTTTATAATGCGCACCCGCGGACGCCAGGTCTGCACCACCAGCACCATGAGACACACGGTCTTTATCTGCTCTGCTGCCTCAAATCTTTCGTCTCTTCTCCTCGCTGTTTTGATTGCGTCGTTTGACCCGGGGCTCTCGATATTTAACGCCGTAAGCGGCTCTCTAGCGAAAGTCTCTTCACGATTTTCATTAAGCTCGGGCGCGCGTTCTTCCCGAAATCATCGAGCTCGTTCTGTTGCTCGCCGCGGAATATAATGCTCCCCCTCCCCGTCTGCCGGATGGATTTCTCTCTAAAGTGGAACTGTTACAACCGAGCGCTTATTCTTCTGTATAGCTTTGGTATTTTCGGTATTCAACCTTCGAACGATTTAAATGTGTTTACGGGTTTTATGCTTTGTTTGATTGGCTCGAAGAAAGCCCCGCGTGTGCGTTTTAAACTATCGGAAATTTTATATCCCTTGCTTATAGACCAAGGGTATATTTGAAAGAGAGAAAGACAGGCAGAAGTAGTTTCAAATAATGGCCGTTTTTTTACGTTTGATTTTTACAACCTTATTAATCGGGAGCGCTAAGCCTCGTAAAACTATGGAGTGGAAGAAAAAACAAAAATTTGAATAGAGCACGCGCGCATCACCACACAAAGAGATAGGCATCAGACCGAGGCAAATTATTCCACAAAATAACAACGATAACTTTTTTTTTATAAGCGTATGGAGGCAATAAAAAGCAATAAAAAACCTGCTCGTACAATGTTTACAAGCGCATATCGGTGTGCGAGAGTTGAAAAATTGCGCGCGTCTTCCTGAAAATAAACCAGTTGTTTCTCCAAGTTGAGCCACGCGCGGCAAATGTATTCTTCAAAAGTCCGCCTAGAACCATATGCCGCTCTCCGACAAGATCTCTCCTAACGTACCACGTGTGCGGCGCGATGAAATGTCTCCCACGGTAAGAAAAAGCAAAATTTAACTAGGCATTCTGTAGTGGTACAGGTATTTGTTGAGACGAAGCGTTAACGCGGATGCCAAGTCGAGGCTAAATCGATCGTTTCCAGCGCGCAGCTCGGCAGACGGAAGAGGCAAACTCTGTGGGCAAAAGAATCAAAGTTCAAAGGGCACTAGCTGTCTGTAAACTAGTGTCACAATCACGGGAGCCTCAGAGCCATACAGCAATATAGGCAGCGGTCAGAGTCGAAAAGCAAAGCCCCCTGACCTTGCCGCCGCATGCAGCTCAACTCTAACGAGAGCCCCTCTCGTGGCGTCGACGGCAATTAGCCCGCCATCCCCTGGAAAACGCCGAGCAAGAGCCGGAAGCGCGCAAAGAGCGCCAGAGGCCTGTATGGCCTGGCTGGGGGAGAAGCGCGTCCGCGAGTCCGTCTGCGTGGATCGATTAAATTATGCGGCGAATGCTCTGCCCCCGCTGCGGTAGAGCCGAAGAAGCGCGCGCGCAGTATAGGCAACGAGAGGCTATAGGTATACACGGGGTATATGGCCCTGGCGATGCATCAGCCCAGCTGTCGCGCGTCAACTCGACTGCACTCGGGAAAAGAGGCAGCCGCCGGAGAGAGAGGGAGCCGCACACGTCGAGAGGCTCCTGCGGCTAGTCCTCGCCCCCCTGCAGCAGCCAAGCAGAGCTGCGGCCGATCGAGGAGTCGCGCTCGCAGACAGACGCGCCGGCAATGTGCCTTCGGCCCTGAGCAGTCTGCGCGCCCGCGCCGAGAGAATCGACGCGTACCGCGACGATGAGATTGCTCTCCCTCTCGGTGTTGCTCCTTCGACCTTTTTCTCCCCCACAGCTCCTACCTCTGCTTGCATCTTGCAGACTCGGCCAGCGTGGTCCGGCTCTTTTTCCGATCAAACCGCTCTCTCTCTCTCTCTCTCTCACTCGCTCGCGTGCGGAATCACGTTTTTTGCGCCCGGGAATTGAGCCGATTAAGGGAGCCGCAGCCGCTAACGCGCGCGACCAACGCTCGCTTTACAGTTGACGTTACACATCGCCCCCCCCCCTTACCGCCATCTCCGTTTATACAGTACAGACGAGCGTGATATCACGTTGGCTCTTTTCTCTTCTTTTTTTTTCATGAGCATCTACTAGCCTGGTTAATGAGCGCAAATGTGTTCATATGAGAGGATAGACCGAGCGATCCGGAGCAAATTTTTTATCCCCTCGTCGCGCTTTTCATTCCATTTTTATTGCTTTTCTCGAAATTTTTTGCGACAAAGTTGTGGCTGCTGCTGTTGGAGAGGGGGTGGGGGTGCTTTGCCTGTTTGCACAATTTAACCGAGTTGCCGGAACGTGTTAGTGAAAGTTTGAAAATGGGTTTTCAGCTTCTGTAAAAAAGTGCTTTTTTCTACCGAGCTTTGTCCGCTCTCCTATGCAGTTGTTAACTTCGTCCGCAAGTTACGTAAGCGCTGCGGCTTTTTATCGCGAATTACCAAATGAACTGCGAGTGTAAACTATATATTTTACTTTTTTGTTTTGCCTTGAAAATTCAACCCGTTCGCAGTCTATTATAAAATTTCAATTGTCTCAAGTTGCAACATTATATTATTTCTCCAAACAACGTAACCGTTTTCAAGTGTTTTCGTTGAGAATGAATTTGACTAAAATTAGTCGCGATCCGGCGCTTTTGACTTACTGCCCTGTTTTTTTTCGGATCTGACCACTGGCCAGTCCTGTTTTTTACCGAGGATTCAGTGGAGAAGTTGGCGAGGCAGTGATGAACAAGTTTATAGGTTCTCGGTGGATGCGCGTATTTTCGAGAGACGTCTATAATCTCGTGGTCCATAGAAAGCGTGAGTGATGAGGGAGGGGGCAGAAGAACGGCCGCCGGCTTAATTACTTAACAGGGCAAGCTGCGCGCGAGACTTGTTCCTTTTAACAAGCGGCTGGGCTGCACACACGCGCGCGCGCGTACGCGTTCGAAAGTTAGACAATTTCATGCAAAACGAACGACGCCACTCCAGGCCTATAGACCGGGGCCCATGCTATGCTTGCCAGCCGCGCTACGGCATAAATATAAAAACTGATATTTACAAGGCAATATATCAGTCTCGCTTGGAAATCCCTTGCAAGTTGTAAATTAATCTGTGCAGCGCGCGCTCCCGGCGCTCTCTTTATCCTTGCTTTGCCGTACGAAAGTGAAATAAAAATAAGTAAAAAAACAAGGCCGCGAGTGTAGTTGCTTTCTTATTCCAGAGCTATGTCTTGCTTTTTCCAGCGGGCTGCTAAGGGCGCGCTTATAAGCTGCCGCGACATAAATCCTCTGAGTTCTGGGCCAAATGCTACCGCTTCGTAACCGCCGTGACAAATATTTCGTATGGTTTTTAAAAAATTAGCTGCGAAAATTCCGTCCCTGCGAATGAGCATCAGTTGGCTGCCTATCCAAAGTTTTAAAAGCTGACGAAAGCCGTTACCGACGAGATCTCAAAGTAGAATCATAAGTAGAGTGCGTATGCGCGTGCAAACAGCAGCTTGTGCCCGAGCGCTGGACTTTTATTTTTTATAGTTACACGCTGCCCCGAGTTTGCCTTGTCGCTCTGCATAATTCGACGTTACAAGTCTTCCTACTCAGGAGCTGATAATTTATATGGCCCAAGCAATAGTGCATAATTACGATGGAAATTCCGTTAAACGCGCAGGCTACGTGTCGAATCTGTGCGCGCGCGCAGATTTAGTTGCTAACGCGAATTTTCACTTACAGCCTGCAGAGCGAGCGAAACCGCAGTAGCGTGAGCTTGGCGCCGCTCCTGTGCGCGTATATTAGCATAATTCATTATATTCGCTCTGGTAGAGGATAAACGAGCTCTCTCTCTCTCTCTCTCTCTCTCTCTCTCTCTCTCTCTCTCTCCCCCTCCCCCTCCCTCTCTCTCTCCCCCCCCCTCCCCGCCCCCCCCCGGGGCCGCACCCCCACCCCCGATCCCTGGGAGGGCCGTCAAGAGCTGACGGATAGCGGGGCCGATTAGCGTCAGACTGCGCGTCGATA
>JAPYYQ010000691.1:0-128861 GCA_030522585.1 Anagyrus pseudococci | reverse complement strand
AACAGGCTTTCTGGTGATGTGCTGGTCGGAAAGATGGCCATTCGGTATATTATTCGAAATAAAATGGTGATATGATGGTTGGAATTTCCTACAGGGAACATTTTTCACATATTTAATTTAAAATATGCCAGTTAATAAATTGATGCACGAGAAAAAAAGATTAACTTTCGAAATTTTAAGTGTTTTTAAAAATCAAGATTTCGTAGATGGTCAACCATTACTTCTTACTTTAGACAACGGTTTGTATGTTTATTTATTTGCTTATTGCGTCAAAGTCATAAATTATTCTCAGACATTATAAATATTGTTATTTAGCCATTAAAAGTATAATTTAATGCAAATATTTTCGTATGATTAGCTTAAAAAGTTGGAGTATTTAAGTGATGCAAGAGAAAGCGCAAGGTAAATGCGACGCATCAACTTCGCTGATGCAAAAATGAATCTGAAAAAAAAAGTAGCGGTAAGGTGAAAGTCTGCCGTCCTGGATTCAGCCAGTCAGTAAGATACAAGGTACCTGTTGCGAATCATTGTCGCAATTCGCGATTAGTTCGGATCGGGACTTCGGACGGTGCATATCACTCTAAAAGCTGAAACGCAACATTCTTAATCAAGATACTGATTTATTGAAAAAAAATTTTTAAATTGGAAACTTACTCTTTTTCTACGCTAAATTTTGAAAGTTTTTGTTTCGAATTCTGTTAAATTCTGATCTTAATAATTTTATAAATATAAACTTATTTATAAAAAGTGTTGGTTGTTACAAATAACAATTAATTGTTTATAGTTAACTACGAAATTTATCAATCTGATACGTAACGAATAACTAATCGCACATTTGAGCATGAGTTCGAAAGCATTACCGCCAAAATATCGGCTCCTGGACGATGAAAAAACAAAGGAGTTACTCAAAGATTTCAAAGGTGAGAGAACAGGATTTGTCCTGGTCGGCGAGCAAAAGTGGTTTTTTCCTTATCGGTACACAGTGCAAGGCGAGGGCTTTTTCAAGTTTCAAGCTAGACCATCCGATGTTTGGGTAATGTCTTATCCTCGCTCAGGTACATGACTATTTTAAAGTATCCTTTACATTTTCGCACTCCATTTAACGTATACTTGTCCCAACGTCAGGTACGACATGGACCCAAGAGCTCGTATGGCTCATTGCAAACGACATGGATTTCAATAAAGCGAACTCAGTTTTATTGGCCGAAAGATTTCCATTTTTAGAGTAAGGCACCTGCTTATAAAAAACTCGAATCCTCTACATTAAATATAAAGAAGAAAGTGATTACTTTTTCTTTTAGATTCAGCATGTTCCATCATCCGGAGTTGACAAAAGAATTTTTAGAGTATAATAAAGACGATATCAAAAAACAAGAGTTATGCATAATGCTAACTAAACCTGGCTACGAAATGCTTGCACAAAAGCCATCGCCTAGATTTATTAAATCCCATTTTCCATTCAGCTTGGTTCCAAGTGTTTTGACCAGTGGATGCAAGGTTTATATTTGATACTTCTAATTTTTTTTTAGGCTTGAACCTTCAGTAATGCATACTTCAGACATTAAATAAATTTTGCTTTCTCAAAGAGAAAGCTTTGTAATGGTGAAAAATTTCGACTGCGTTTTTTTCGGGTTTCTAGACGTTTTGCAGGTTGCTGAATCCAAAAAATGTATTTTTAAAAAAGTCTGTGACTATGTGTGTGTGTGTGTTCCAAATTTTGTCCAACGATTACTTTTGAAGGAGTTAATCTATCGGCTAGAAATTTTGCACACTTATTTGGTTTGATTTAACTTAGAGTTGAAGAGTTTTTGGAATGGATCGGACTTTATTAAGGGTGTTTTTTGAGGGTTAAAAATTTTTTAATAAATGCATTTTGTAGGGCGTAAAAAGACCTTTAATTTGCTTTTTTTATTTTTGAAATCGGTCAAGTTCTTCATTAGTCATTTAAAAAAAACTGATTTTTTTAAAATCATTAATATTTCTGAAACCATAAGAGATACGATTTCGAAATTTTCAGGAAAAGTATGTATCTTTATGCTTTACAATTTGACAAAATTTCAAGAATTTTTATGCATAAGGTTTAGAGAAAACCCTTATTAAGTAAAAAATTGCGTTTTTTATGTTTGCGATAACTCGAGTAATACTTAACGTAGGTGCTCCAGTTTTCGCACAGATGTTCCTTTTCAAAATATCTCGAACCCAATTTTTTTTGCGATTGGTTGTTTCTGTGTTTACTTATTAAGGTTTAAAGATTTTTCGAAAAGAAAACAAAAATTTATTTAACGAAAAGTATTTGATCATTTTACTTGAAATGTCACGGTGTATTTGTGTTTAATTAAAGGTATATGTATAGATAAATTTGAGCTGATTTGCCGTTTAATATTAGTGTACACATGAACTCATTTAAGTGATACTTAATTTTACATTTAATAAATTAAAACATTTCTTAAGCAGATATATTAAAACATTTTTTTTTCGAGAAAGCATTCTGCTAAGGCAGTTAGCAGCGGTTTTTTAAACTGTATCAACATTTTTAATATCATTTTTGTTTATTTTCAATAATGAGGGTTCTCTTCAATTACCGATTTAGGTAAAATTAATAAATGACACTATTTTGTTATCCTTGACTTTTTTTTGTACAGGTAGTTTATGTTGCTAGAAATCCAAAGGATGTTGCCGTCTCTTGGTATATACAAAATCACGCATTTGTAACCCAAGGCTACGTCGGAGATTTTAAAAAATTTTGGTATTATTTTAAAAATGACTTAAGTGAGTATACAGTAGCTTCATTTTTATAATTGAACGTCACGTTTCAATTGCGTATCCAATACGTCTATATTGTTACATAAAAATCGTGACATTTTACAGCGGCTTGGAGTCCTTATTGGGAACATCTGAAAGAAGCTTGGAATAATCGCAATAATGAAAACGTATTGTTCATTTTTTACGAAGAACTGCAACAAAACTTAAGAGGAGTCATAAACAGAGTATGCAAATTTTTAGGGAAGAGTTACACTTCCGAACAAATATCAAGACTGGAAAAACACTTGAACATCGAAAACTTTCGCAAAAATTTAATGATTAATTTTCAAGAGCTCAAAGACTGCGGAATCGTGAGAAAGGAACTGGAGTTCATTAGAAAAGGTGGAAGTGGTGGATGGAGAGATTTTTTTAATAAAGAACTTGAAACTGAGGCTGACGAGTGGATTGAGAAGAATCTCAAAGGCACTGATCTGAAATTTCCGTTAACTAATAATAATTGGTTGGAAGCTTAAATTGTATTATGAAAAACTTATATTTAAATTTGTTTTTAGAACGACTAATACTCAACTTTTTAATGAGACTTTTAATCTAATCATTAATTATTATGTAAGATATATTAAAAGTAAATTGAATTATCTTTGTCTTTTTCCATAGATGTAACACGTAGAATATAGTAAGGTTTTTCTTATAGTACAGTAAACAAAACGTAAAAATGTTGATTTTCTATTTTAAAGTATAATATTAGGATTACTAACAAAATATTGTTTAAAAATTCAAAAAATTGCGCCCAACGTGGGGCTCGAACCCACGACCCTGAGATTAAGAGTCTCATGCTCTACCGACTGAGCTAGCCGGGCCTGGCTCATTTTTTAACTTAAATGCTACAAAAAGAACGTTTTTTTAATTTTTTTAACAACATTTTGATCGATCATACATTTCATTTAGATGAAATTTTTTTAAGTTTTTCATGCTTTTTTACTAAAAAAAATGTTTCCCGGATTGGAACCCATACCACCGCGCTCTACCTTACCGGCATCGGTGATTTTATTGTTTTTAAAAACTTTTTAAAACAAACAAAGACCTAATTTCAAAATCCGGCATCATACGCACCTTCCTACAGTCATTACGAGTATTTCAAGAGCAAACATGTTTGTGAAAAGTTAATATGAGGCTGTAAAACGAAAAATGCAAAAAATTCTTCATTTTTCGTTTTACAGCCTCATTTTTAACTTTTCACAAACATGTTTGCTCTTGAAATACTTGTAATAACCGTAGGAAGGTGCGTATGAAGCCGGATTTTGAAATTAGGTCTTTGTTTTTTTTAAAAACAATAAAATCACCGATGCCGGTAAGGTAGAGCGCGGTAGTATGGGTTCCAGGCCGGGACCCCTAGACGTATTAAATAAGTATAAAAATAATCAAGTTATATTTATTTATTTACTTTCATGGGCCACAGTCACTTTTCTACGGTTACCGCAACTTTGTATTATTATTATTATTTATTTCCGACTTACTTACAATACATAAAATGTTTTACAATTAATATTACAAAAGTAACCCAGCAGAGAAAAAATACTTTTGTTTGCCGGTTCGGAAAGTAATACTAAAGCTTAAAACTATGTGTGCATCTACATTTTTTTTATTTTTCCTCGTTTAGAAGCGATTAACATATTATGCGTTTCATTTGTTAATTTTTTTAATTTGTTTAAATAATTATTGTTTAAATGATCTTATTAAAAAAAAGTTGAGGATTCAATAATTATATATTTTAAGAAGTTAAAAAGGGAGGGAAAAGGTAGTAATATAGAGTGATTTTGAACAGTCTCTCATGAAAAAACAAATGTTAATAAATGGATGCAAAATAAAACTACTATTTATTTCAGTTATAAATAATTTCCAAAAGTTATTTTTACTTTACAAACTTTGGTACATTATATCGACGCTCTGTACATTTTATGTTTACAATCTTTGTTTCTGCACCTCATCTCGTTCAGTTATAGGAATAGCAATTCTCAATCTCACAGATGTTTCAAACAACTTACACAGTTCTTGTTCAGCTTCTTTAGCTATTTGTTTAATGCGTTCTCCGTTATTTCCTATAATTAATCGCGAGATTCTCAAACTCGGACATAGAACGCGAGTAACAATATTCATACTATTATCTGGGTAGTAATCAACATGTTCAATGTCAATATTTACAACATACGGCAATTCTTTCGGTAAATTGTCTAAAAGTTTTGCTTTGACCAACTGTTGAATAATGACTTGAGGAGATTGATCTGAAATAGCAGTTTGGTCGTAATCCCACTCTCTGGATTTTGCTGAATCCAAGAAATAATTCTGAAAATGCCATGTACAGTTAATCGCAATGCCAAATATAATATAATTTAAAATCCAAATTTATCTAGTTTAAAGACTTACTTTTAAATCTTCAACACCATCTCCTGTCAAAGCAGATATCATAAAAACATCCGAAAAATGTGGCCACATGTCTTCGCTTGTAAGTCTTCTGGCAACATCCAAAAGTAATTTTTTCTTTTTCAATGTATCAACTTTATTTAGGATAAGAATAGAGTTGGTTTCTGGTTTAGACATTTTAAGTAAATTAAGAAGTTTGTCACTAATATATTCCCTAGCTTTTAAATTCGTCATATCCTGAATAACGCCAACTACGTCGGCTTGCAACATCGACTGTTCCGCGTCATTTTTAAAACTGTCTTCCAAACTGTATTTTTTTATTTCCCCTCGACCGACCATTCCAGGTGTATCGATAAAAATCAGTTGTGTATCATCAACGCAACATATCGCAGCAGCCTTATTACGGGTTGTATGAATTTTCTTGGATGCTGCACACACCTAAGCCAAAGAAAAGAAGGCCCATTAAAAATCAAAGGTTTCAAAACACTGCGTAAAAGCGCGTCAGCTGACATTAGAGATATGCTGAATGACATACCGGTCTGCCAACGAGGTGATTGATCAGCGTGCTCTTGCCTGCATTGGGCAGGCCGAGTATTGCGATTTTCAGGGACTTTGCATTCTTCTTGTTGTCCTGGTCGTTGAGGAAAGCCTTCTTCGCCTCGATGAGACTCTCGCCAAGGTCATCGGCGAAATTCGACACCTGGCGTACAACCTGCGAGCCGGCGCGAGCTACCTTCTTGCCAATACAGACCCACATTGCCTTGTGAGAAAGTGAGACGAAGAGCTGGGTGCGTTGAGGGGCGTCCGGATTCTAGCGCAAGATCATGCTGCTGCCGCTGCGGAACATATGCGATTAATTGTATAGTTAGAGCAGCTTGCGAAAAAGATCTGCTTGTCAAAGGTTATGTCAGCGGGCGTGAGCCCGCGTTGCGCGCCGCGCGCTACACCGACGACGTCCCACGAGATTATCGCGCTTTTCTCTTACGCAACGTTTCGGAGCGCGCGTGTAGAACGTGAGTATAAAGCGTACGTATATGCGGCGGCTATCTCTAAAAAAAGCCGCATGTTTCTGTAACCTTGAGAATCCGTTGATATACGTACGCGTCTGGGTATCCGGCAGCCGGCTGTAGAGATCCGTTGGCGACCGCTCCGATTCGGGCCCCAAAGCCAACGGCAACGAAAGATGCACTGACCACGAGTCTCTCTCCCACGACCCGACCCCACTCGAGAGCGCCTGCGCTCCGTCTGCGTGCAGTCCACCGAAGACCGAACTCCAAACACACTGCGCACACGTGCTCTTATTACGGTGGGTTATACGGTGACAGTAGGGGGGACAGAAGCAAGAGGAGACGATCCCAGCCAGGCTACTGGTTAACAGTAGGTCTGTGTATATATATACACAGAACACACGGGCAATATATCTATATAACCCTCTCCCATATCGTCTGCTTTCGGAGTTCGGAGCAGAGGGAGCGAGAGCAGTAGGGAGGGAGATCGATGTGTGCGTGCGGCCCCCGTGGATCGCACAGCTGTGTGCCGGAGCAGAGTGCCGTGTCTATGCATGGCACCCACACAAGCTTACAATCGACGGGCCGCGCGTGGGTGTCCTCTCCTCGCGTTCTCTTGTGTAAGGGGAAAGCTCACCGCTGACGGCGCAGCTGCGCCGAAACTCTCTGTGTTGACGGCTCGTAAACGTCGTCGTCCATCGTTCCGAGAGGCAGCTGCGGGCTCTGCGGGCCTCTCTCTCTCTCGTCCGAGAGTTAGAAATGCACGCGCGAGCTCCGCAGTCGCGTGCATCGAGTTTTCCGACTCTGCAATGTTCGCACAACTAGCCTCTGTCCACGAATAGGATTCTATCTGGGTCTAGGGCTCGAGTAAGCTTACCGAGCTTGCTATTGCTCCGGATATGTAATGATGATGGCCGAGTGTTTTGATTTCGAGCGCAGCTTTCGACGAGGTAAGTCATTCGGAGCAAGTTGAACGGATTGCCTCGGCATTTCACCTTATCGTGCTTGTATATACTGTTTTTTCATTTCAGATATTTTTGCCATTCGCTTGTTTACTCTAGGTGAATGTCAGGGGTTGCGGCGGCTTTGAATTTGCCGTTTTTAAAACGACTGATTTTGTGGAGCGAGGAGTTTTTCATGCTTACGAGCTGTTCTTAAGCTTTGGCAAACATGCATTTCTGGATTGATAAGCCGACCGGGAGGTGCTCCAGATTTCAGGGGCGACGATTTCATGGACGCCGTTATCCGATGAACTTTCCAAAGGATAACTTTGGTAAGGTTATTACAATATGATATTCAGATCTGTTTCACAAGCATACTTTACTTTTCAGCTGGCCATAATCATAGATGTGTCAATCAGGATGCAACAAGGCTACAAATGTTTCCACCAGTGCACAGATTTCAAAATAATGATGGAAACTCTGCTGGACCAAGTAATCCTAGATCACACAGGCCATCTGTGCAAGAGAATATTGGTGATAATAGAAATGAAGCAGTACAATCAGGTTTTCAACTTGGACAAGATAATATCAGCAAGTAAGAAAGAAAGTTCATGTGGATGTATTTTATTTACATAATATTTCTCATTCATAATTTTATGTTATTTGATTTTTAGTAATCCAAACAATACCAGTAACAATCAAAGAGTACTGCCTCAATCATCAAATGATTCAAGCAGAGGCCTTTTAAATGTTTTGGAGTGTAATGAAGCTGATATGAGAGTTTACAATGTGGGAATCACACTTGTAACAGTTATTGCTTTTCTTGCTGTGACTAGGTTTTATTTTGATTATCAGGTAAGCTTATATTTAATCTTTTTGATTTTTTCAACAGAATATTAAAAAAATGTGCTGTTTGTGTAACATTAGCTTCTTTCTTAAAATTTTAGCAAAGTGAAGGTCTTCAAGTAATAGTAATATTTGGGCTTCTAGCATTCCTTATAATGTACAGATGTATTATCAGGATTCTTTGTCCGACCGTGCCGAATAATCACAGCCCCGAAACTCCTACCGAACCCATTGCAACCGTCACGGTCCTCAACACTATTTCTAATGAAAGTATTAGCGACGTTTCAATGCCGATTCGACAAAATCCGCCTCCACCTTACCATATTGCAATTCTTATCCCACCGCCCACATCGCCGGATGAAGCGCCTCCGCCGGCTTATGACAAGATCGTACACTGAAACATTCTTCATTCTAGTCGTTCGTGTATAATGCTTACGTTTGAAAGCTCTTGAATTTTTGGTAATGCAAGATGTTGTATGTTTTAACGGTAACTTTTTACGGTAGTTTAAAAAAAAAAAGAGAAAGATAACATGGAAAAACAGATAAAAGTCTCTTACATAGATTTTTAGAATGTGATAATTCGCTGGCCAAAGGATAACTAACAAAGAAACATTACTTGTATACTAATTAATAATTATGGCGTAATTTTTATATTTTCTTATGTCATAGCTGGAAACATCAAGTTCTACGTACGATTTTCGAATAGCGTTTTACTTTTTTCTTATAAATGTTCAAACAAAGTAATTTCGTATTTTGATTCAACTTACAAGAACTCAAACGTACAAGAAAATTTATAAACTTTCAATGTACGCACAAACTGTCGATGCACATTAAAACTAAAAAATAAACATTCTTATTAATCCTGTATTGACAGATGTGCGCTCAAAAGAATCGTACTTGCGCAATTTGAAAACAATGTAGGCTAAGTATATATGTGTCAAGCAAAGTTTTATTTACTAACTAATATATAAATTATTATTATTCTGTAATATTTAAATACTGTAAACCTAATAATAGGTTAAAAAGAAAATAATTTTCTCGATATATTTAGGAAATATAAAGCTTATTAAAATTTCATAATCTTGGAATAAACAAACTATATTTAATAATAACTAAAGAGTTATTTAACGTCTTTTAGTACGATTACATAGATTAATATATAATTTGCAGTACTGCCAAATATATTAAATATTTTGATAAATTTTATCCATGTATCAAGTAGAAAATACAAAAGTATTTTTTTCAATTCAATTTTTGGATATATCTACGTATTTTTAAACTTGAAACTTTTAGATAGTGGAACAAGAAAAGAAAAAATTCAAATTCTTGTACATAATTTCATCTTCATAATCTCGGAATGCTTATTAAAAATGTACGTACAAAGTAAAATTAGCGTAATCAACGCTCTCTATACATTTACCTATCTCTCTTGGATAAACTTAAATTTTTAAATAGTTCAATTAGGACATACATATATTATCATTAAATTTTGTACAAAAATGATATATGTATATAATATATGTTTATTTCTGCTCAAATGATGCTCGAATCGGCAGAAGTCTATTGTACAAGCTGTGAAGATGAATTAAAAATAAAATTCTTTTTCAAATAATTTGTTTATATTACTATAAAATTATTTGTAATTACAGTCCTTTTACGAAAATAACGCTCAGTCTTAAATAATAATAAATTGCCGTAATTTCTAGAGCAGGTAAGCTGAACAAAGTTATAATTTTTTAGTTAAATACAGTGTATTATGCTCACATAATTATGCACTATGGGAATTTGCATTATTTTAGTATATTATGTTATAATTTTAGCTCATATTTGTATAATTTAAAAATATCTCATTCACAATAGCTTTTACATTTGCAACAAAATAATATAACACTAACATTTACACTCATACACATTAATATAGATAATCCTTTTCACTTTTAAAGATGCTGTTTCAAATGCTATTAAGTGACACGACTCTATTGTACAGTCGATCAAAACCGAGATTCAATAGCGGTGCCAAAATATATAGTAAATTCATGCTTGTACTAATTCAATCATTGCAGGCCCCGCTTCGTTAAAAAGTATTCATAAAGTTAGTGTCTTTAAAATTAAAATTTAGAGTACAGTGAATCATCAGAAAAATCATAAAAAAATGGACATGTAAAAAACTCTCTAAACTCTTTGTATCTCAAAGAGTTTTACGTCCGTATCATACCAAATAGGAGGTTCTATATTTCGTAAATAAATAACACCCCACATGTATGTTCTGAACCAAGCAGTTGTACCAGCATTTGCTTGATATCTACGAATAAGAATGGGATGGGGCACAGGTAAAAGTCCTACTAGTGTTCCATGTTGTAAAAATTTCAAAATCTCACTTTCATCAGTCAATCCCCTAAAAACATTGCGAGACGTTGTTAGTAAAACAAATAAAAATTTTCCATGTACATTATCATAAATTCAACTACTAACTTGTCAATACAAATTTTTTCCACTTGAGGGACCAGGACTTGTAATAATCGCATAATAGTTTGTAAAGGCAATTTACTTTTCCACTGATAAACCCACTCAGCTGTAGGTACCCACTGGTTAACGTGGTTCATAGCATTTGTCTCCTCAGAAACGCGAATTCCTCCCTTCTATAAAAAGAATTAAACGGTAAGGAATATAACAATTTTTAATTTTTGTTAAAAAACGATCGTTTACCTGTACTACAGATTCTTGTTTATTTTCCTCGTTTTCTTCTGGAGATGCGTCATCCGATTTGTTGACATCTACGTCGGGAGGACTGAGTGGATGTGCTGATTCTTTCTCAGTCATGTTTTCGATACCAGGAGTTTCAAGCAGGGAAGTTTTCAGAGTACCAGGCTCTGCAGGTTGAGCAGGATGTGAACCTTCCATTGCCGCCTCGTTAACATTCTCCGTAGATCGGCTAGAAGGGATGTGTTTTCTTTGTCTTTTGCTCAAAGATTTCGCAATAGTATTACAATCACTTGGCAAATTGGCCAGTGCATGGAACACTTGTCTTTTTCTTATAATCGTATACACTAAATTACTGTTACCATCAAATTGATACTAAAATATAATAATAATTTACAAAACATTTCTTTGATTAATTTTTATTCCGAGTTATTTTGTCATTTGTAAATACTTACTTGAATAATGTTATTAAAAATTTCAAGTAAAAAGAATACTAAGTGATGATTAGTTGGAGCGGAAAATAAAAACCATGGCGTGCTAAATGCTTCTAATAAATGAAGAAGTTTTGTACTGGCAACCATCGATAGCGTTTTTAAATAAGGCGATACATTGACTAAAATGGTGAGTAAGCAGTCAAAAAGTGGTTGCAATCTTTGATGACCAGTAGTAATAATTTTGTGAAATACTGTTACTAACAGATCAGCATGTGTCCCTGAAAAGCAAATAACAAATTTATAAGCCTTTTTTAATTTTATATTATTTTACTTTCTTATCAAAATAGTTATATAAACAACACCTGTAAATACTGGAATGTCCATAGGTACTGTTGCTGTATAAGGCTTGTTTAATCTTACTCCAAAATTTCGTTCTCCACTGAGCAAAAGGAGAATAAATACACCAATGTGCATCAAACCAACCCTTGCTGTAAAAAATTTTTTTACAATAAATTAACTGCATCATAATTTATTGGTATTAAAATGTTTTTAATCTTACATTGATCAGCTCTAGAATCATTTAAATGATACAATATTGGTACTAAAACTTCTAATACATCTGAACTTTTTAATACATAGTATAAAAATTTCTTATTATAGTCACATAATTTCCAAAAGAACACAAGTAATTCTTGATGAAAATGTACTTTCTTGGTTGAGTTTGGCAAGTAAGTTTGCATTAAGGGATTATTTAATAGTCTTGTAATGCCTTTAAGCACAAACTGAAAATCTACAGTTAAAAAAATAAATTAAATGTTGAATTTATACCACCAGAAATAATTTTACTAAGATAAGAAATACCTTCATCTCTGTGTATTCGACTTAAATAATTGATAAAAAGATTGTCTCCAACAGCATTTTCATCCATAGTTGTACCACAGCTTGTATCATGATCTAAAGTAACAATAAGAATCTGTAAAGCCACATCAACTAAGGGCTCTAATGAATCAGTGAAAAGCAAATGATTGTATGGAACTCCATAACCAACTGGGTCATAAGCACAGACTGTATTCAATAATGAAGTGAACATTGGTAAAGCATGTCTGTAAAAATATTATACATTATTAATAAATAAACCATTTATTGTACAGTTATTTACTAGAAAGATTTGAAAAAATTATTTGTTTACCTATTTTCTGCACTTGTTAAATATTGAATCCATTTGTTTGGAGCTACTGATAAATCAGTAGGAGGATTGTACATTGTTTCACTGAAGCATGTTAACAAAAGTTTTAGCAATTCAGTTCGTTGGGCATCTAAGATAGGATTCCTAGGTTGTGACTGAGCAAAACCTACACCAGCTTCCCAAATATATTCACAACTATCTATTGATTGTAATTCTTCTGCTTTGTCCTTAAATAAATATTTATTTTTGTTTAACAAAACTTTTATTATTAAAGCCAAAATATTATATTCAATACTTACAGGTCCAGATTTTCTATTTGCATGGACTGTAAAATCTGGACAAAATAGTAAATCCTAGAAATAAGAGTTTAATTAAAAATAGCACTCTTAAATAACTTACAAAACATAATAAAAATTAAACATACACATATAGCATTCAATAAGGAATGCGCAAGTGGTACACTTTCTTCATCTCCTTTCCCAGGCAAGCTAGACCAAAAAAATCCCTTCCAATCAGAATCCTCAAAAATATAAGGCAAGAGTCTTGTTAGTAATCTACAGCAATTCAAAACAGTTTGTTGTTCACTGTTAGTTCTGCAACTGCTGTCCACTGCTTTGACCAACTTTTCCACAGCTTTGTAGCATAAAGTGGCTAAATTTGATGGCGCTTCTTCTCGTAAAATACGTATTTCCGAAGCTGGCATTAACGTAAAAATATCTTGCACATTACATCCATTTTCTGACCAAAACTGATCCCAAAAGGCATCGTCTGATGCGTCTATTACCTGGAAAAATAATCGTATTCACGTTATATCGATCTACCATTTAAATGTCTTATTTGGGTTTTTTCGTGAAAAATTAAACTACACGGAACGGAACAACACGTTTAATTTTTGTCAAATAATAAGAAGAATTAATTAAGAATCAAATAGAGCAGGTATCTCGCATTGTTGTAACGATAAAGGTTAATTAAAAACAAAGTAACTCCGTTTTACTAACTTGCGTCTTGGACGTCAACTGAACTACGGCCTTCCGAAAGTTTAACTTTGTATCCGTGTTTCCCATTATGCTTCGTCAATTTTCTAACATTTACACATTGGAAATTCGATTCATCTGGAGTTCCATACGTTTCACAGATTTAACGCATCCTAATAATTATGTACGTACAGCACGCAGCCAGCTAACAGCCATCCAGCATACGTATATATAAGCTGTTAGCTGCCATGTTAGGCGCATGCTTGAACAGCTGATATTGTACAGTTGTTGTCCTTTTTCCTCTAACGCTCTTTGTGAGTTTCATAAAAAAAAGAGAAAGGTGGAGATAATTTTTATTTGGAGAAGCGAGAGAGAAAAGACGCTCACTTCAGACCAACGAAGCGGAGTCTTTTTTTTTCAAATGTGGATTTTATTTTGCTCCGTTTTTTATTTTAAATATAAAATATTTTAGCGATTGATATTAAATAAAATATGTTACTAAAACGTTGACTCGATATACTTTTTTGTATTGCATAAACTTAGTTTTTTTTCACAATCGTTCATTTTTAAAATTTACATAAATAATTTTTATAAAAATTATATTTACAAAGCAAGTAAAACGTGTTGTTTTTACATTACTTTTATCAAAAGTAAAAATATTGTAATTTTACAGTCGGAGAAAAATAATTTTTATGTTTGAAACAAACTTCAAATTGTATATTTAATACCATTGCATTTTTAGTCAATTGTAAATTTTAAGCAACATTTACAAGTGCAACAATCGAATCAGTAAAAGTTCGACAAATTGGTCGCTTTGACGTGAATAGAGGTAGGTAGATACTCCACGCGTGCACGTGCTACAGACGCTATAACGTAGACCTCGTGTAAACAAGAGTATGTTTTACGCCTTCTGTGTATATATCTGTTAATAAGTATATAAGTTTTTTATACTAATAAAGTAGCGAAAAAAATATTTTATAAGATGTCGGATGACAACGATAGTGCCGACGAAATAATCGCCGACAAAAAGGATGCGGAAGATGTCACGTGGAAAGATCTGGTAAGTTGTTGATCCTAACCTCTTGCACCTTATACATTCATTTATTAATATAAAATTTCTAATAATTGCAATATCTGTTGATAGGGCGTTGTTGATATATTATGCGAAGCTTGTGAAAGCTTGAAATGGAAAACTCCGACGAAAATTCAAAGGGAGTCAGTTCCTTTGGCACTAAAAGGTAATCTTGTTTTTTCAAAGGTTATCAATTTTCATTGAAGAGAACGATCATTCATTGCAATAATATTTTATTTTAGGAAAAGATATTATAGGTTTAGCTGAAACCGGTTCTGGAAAGACTGCCGCGTTTGCTGTTCCTATTTTACAGGCACTTTTGGAAAATCCACAAAGATACTTTGCACTTGTTCTTACACCAACTAGAGAGTTAGCTATACAGATTAAAGAACAGTTTGAAGCTCTTGGTAATGATTTAGTGCACTTAATTAGTAATTATTATGTAAGATTTGATGAAATTATTTTAAAAATACATTTTTTTTAAGGAGCCACTATAGGAGTAAAATGTGTAATCTTAGTAGGAGGCTTAGATATGATGAATCAAGCTTTGCAATTAGCTAAAAAACCTCATATTATTATTGCTACACCTGGTAGATTGCTTGATCATTTAAGAAACACTAAAGGATTTAATTTACGTTCTTTGAAATATTTGGTAAAGAATAGTTTCATTATTTGTAAATGCATGTTTAAGTAACACAATTTAATAAAATATTTGTGTATAGGTAATGGATGAAGCAGATAGAATTTTGAGTATGGATTTTGAAGAAGAAATTAATGAAATATTGAAGGCTATACCTAGAGAACGAAGGACATTTTTGTTCTCTGCAACAATGACAAAAAAAGTAAACAAATTACAAAGGGCTTCTCTACAAAATCCAGTTAAAGTAGAAGTTTCATCAAAATATCAAACAGTAGATAAATTACAGCAATATTATATTTTTATTCCTGCCAAGTTCAAGGTATAAAAATATATGTTCAAATATTATCAATTCCACTATTTTACTTTGTAAAATTCTAAAATAGATATCATATTTTACTTTTGTATTTTTCTAGGATGTCTATTTGGTTTACATATTAAACAAGTTGGCTGGAGATAGTTTTATGATATTTTGTGACAGGTGTGACCAAACTACAAAAACAGCACTACTTTTACAAATGTTAGGATTCAAAGCAGTACCTTTACATGGTCAAATGTCACAAAATAAAAGAAATGCAGCTCTTACCAAGTTCAAAGCAAAAAATAGATCCATCTTAATATCAACAGATGTTGCCAGCAGGTTAGTACTTGATAAATAATTACTTACAATTGATGATACTCATTAAATTTGACAATAACTTTTCAGAGGTCTTGACATTCCACACGTTGATGTTGTCATTAATTTTGAAATGCCAACAAATAGTAAAGCTTACATTCATAGAGTAGGTCGCACTGCGCGAGCTGGACGTTCTGGTGTTTCTATTACTTTTGTGACACAATACGATATTGAATTATATCAACGAATTGAAGAATTAATTGGAAAGAAGCTTGACTTGTATAAAACGGAAGAAGAAGATGTCATGGTTCTTCAAGAAAGAATAGCAGAGGCTCAGCGTGAAGTAAAAGCGGTAAGATTTTAGTTTCAATTTAAAGCGTTTAAAATTTTATGAAAATACTATTTGTTAATGCCACTATAATTTATCATTTTAGAAATTAAAAGAGATAGAAGACAATAAAGGCAGAAGAAAGAGAAAAGCGGATGATGACGATGATGAAGACGATACAGAGCAATCTATGGGCGTGAGAAAACGTTTTAAAGGAAAAAAAATGAAAGGAAAAGGAAAGAGGCGTTAAATAAAGATTTTTACAAAAACATCTAAAGTTTTTTTCAATAACAATTACAAAACTCGATTTAAATATTTTGCTTGGCAAAAATTTATTTATTAGAATCGTTCAAGCGGCGAAGCAAAAATTGGTTATACTAAATGTTTAACTTCTACTTACATACTTTATATCCAAGAATAGTTTGTGAAAAGAGTAGCACTCTTGCACGTTGAAACTGCGACGACTTTACAGTGATTTTACATTTGAATTTTTACAGTAAAATTGAGTTTCTTTTTTTTTTATATCAACAATGTTTAATAAAATGTCAATACTTTAATAATTAAAAAATTATTTCTACATTATTTTTTTTTTTTCAATTAGTATCTGACTGTTTACTATTATTTTATTTTAAAACTGTAAAATAGTCTATAAAACTTTAAATTACAGCAATACTATTTTAATTAATCAATTCTATGAATTTTAAATATTGTTTGTTATTATCAATTATCTGATTGTATTGAGTTTTTTAAAATAATTTTACTTTACATGTTACTTAAAGATGTGAATTTGGTGTTGTCGTCGAAGGCCATGCAACAGTGAACACCATACTTTTATATATATGAATGTACATATTAAATTTTGTTTATTGAAATTTTAAAATACCTTTTACTGGTAATTAATTTGAAAAATAAGTACTGTGCAAAACGTCATGTGAAGAGAAAAAGATATGTACAGTCCATCCATCTCGTATTTAAAAGCCTTATCTCTACATGCATTTTTACGATATAGTACTGACGCTGTTGTAAAAAAAAGTGAAAAAAACTCGCATTACCTTAAGTACGTTATTATTAACATATACAGTTAAGTACACGCGTGCACATTAAAAGTACTTTGTATAGAAACCCGTAAATTAATTTTTATTTAAAAGTTAATAAATTTTTAAGTCTTGATGGACAGTATAATATTGAATTCTCAACAATCGATTCAACAACGCTTAGCGCGAAATCTACTGGATGGAATGCTGTTCTCATTGAAATTCACAGGTTGAAATGCAGAGAGAATGATAGAATTGAAACAACTAAGGTTTCATTCAAATGAGAAATAAAATATATTCCATAATATTATTATTCACTATTTCTACACATTCTGTACAGTAATTCATCTTAAGGGTTTTATACCTCAATATACTTTATACAAAAAGGCTACTTATAATCTAACATTAAGACATACCATAGCATGTGCACCCTGCGCCTTACCATGTAATGGTAGACGAGCAATACACATGTTTGTACTGGTATTACAGAGTCAGTCGCCAACGAGTATAACTTCTTCCTCTTGTTTATCACACACCGCACACTGTAAAATCGCTAAAGTGTGTCTTCGGTGTTTCTCATATTATCATTTATAAATACAATTTTCTGTCCCCGATAAACACGCTTGATAACTTCATTTTTCTTTCGTTCTTTCTTCAAATTTTTTTCATGTTATTCTTGAAAAAGAACATCCAACAATTCGGCATTACAGTAGTGCAATGCAATCGAGTTTGTGTCCGTTATGCACCAGATGTTTTCCTTGATCTTTTTAAAAATCCATTTATCAATAAATAATAGTACATTTTGCGAAAATATAGAACTGTAAAAAATAATGTCTATCCTCAATTTTCAATAATACCGATACAGAAGTAGTGCATTTTCGGAGACTTTGAGAATAACAAGATTGCAGTTAGTTGAGGTCTCGATCCTCTAAGTACTTGTACTCAAAAGTAAAGCCTTCCTTTTTTCTTTGTCCCCACTTTTCATAGTCGAAATAGATGTAAGTTCCCTAAAAACATACACGAATTTTAAAATATTTCTGTCCAGATTTAACTATAAAATAATTAAATTATAATTACTTGTTCGTATTCTTCATTAATGACTTTTGGTTCTTCATGCCTTTGAAACCACATCATATATTTGGTATGAAACCTCCAGCTTTGCTTTTTCAAAGCTTTAGCTGCCAGATATTGACCTTTGGAGCCTTCCATGTAATAAAATATGAAAAACAATGTCTCTGTTGAAAGACGTTGGAAGAATTCGACAGTATCAGAGTGAGGAAGCTGCACCTGCAATAAACAATTAGCGCTTTGTCACTACAAGCTAAAATTTTAGTAACATGTTATACCATTATGTGGAGCTCAGTTAAAAAGTTTCAATCTTTTGCACGACGTTTATTATAATCTTATTCAACAAATCGAAAAATTAAAAACGTAACGTTCTAAACTTATTCTTTGGACTTTTAAACTAAAGTTATGGAGTTCGTAAATAATTTAATGTATCACTATTAAAATACCTGTTGATAGTAAGGAGGCGTAGGACAGGTGTTCCGAGGCAAATATGGTCTCAAACGTTCAGAATCCGATGGATGCGGCATATGGTAATACGCTGATTCCATCATTTGGAATTGATGTTGATGTTCCTTTGTTAGTGGAACTGGTCCCAGCGGAGCAACACCAAGCAGTGGTGGAATGTGAGCTTCCGCGGTAGCGTTACTGCTATTGCCGATCGCGTTATTTGTTTTCGAACTATCGAAAATGTTTCTCGTTGGTTCGGTGGGAGGCATTTCGAGACCAGCTCGAACAATCACTTGTTGAGCTATGGATTTTAACGAAGACATGCCATCGGGAAGTTTGGGTATGAGACCGTTGGCAGTGGATGGCGCTGGTGAACATGAGTTTGCGGGAATGGGCGACGACTGGCTGCTAACCGACGATGAATGCGGGGATGCCGAAGGTGGCACGGACGACGTGATGTCCGTCTCATTGTTGTAGTTTTGACTTTGATTGTGTAATATGTGTTGTGGCTGCGTCGGTACCGCATTCACGTGTTGAGGAGGTGGTTGTTGAGGTGGTTGTTGTTGCTGTTGTTGCGGCTGCTGAGGTTGTTGCGGTGGCTGTTGCTGCGGTTGAGGTGGTTGTTGAGGAATTTGTGGCTGTGGTGGCTGCTGTGGTTGCTGTTGCTGCTGCTGCTGTTGTTGTTGCTGTGAAATTACTTGTGGCACATTAGATGTCACGTTTGGTGTCGTCACAGCCGAAGACAAACCATTTTCATTGGTGTGCGCTAAAATATAAAAATGCAATTTAAACATACTTGAAAAATCATGAATAACAAAGAGTGCAGTCGATACTTACGCGTTGCTTTATTAGAGGCAGCATGGATAGCTTGAGAATTGCTGTGTGACGCAGCTACCGTGGCAAAGTTGTTAGCATTAGTTGTTGCAATGTGATTGCTAGTTGAACTAGGCGAGCTATGGCTAGATGTCATGGGAATGGTCTTGCTTGGAGTGCTGCTTGTTAATAAAGTTGTTTTCACACTGGCAGTGCTTCCCGTTGTTGGAATGCTCGCTTGGGAATTAACTAATGGCCTGACTGCTGTTGGTTTCACAGGCTAAGAAAAAAAAACATAATTTTACATTAATATTTTTACGTTTTCAATCATTTTTAAGTCAATATTATTAAGTTAATCATACCTTAGTTTTCTTATCATTATCTGTAGAACTATCACTTGAATGATTGTGCATTGTTGAACTTAATGGAGGTGATGGTATTGGCGAAGTTCCAGAATTAGTTGATGTTGGTGTACCACCAGTTTCATTACTATTATTACTATCCGTTGTTGCTGATGATGGTATGGTTACTCCGGATAGTTCTACTTCATCAAGACCAATGATATCATCATAAATATATTCATTTTCTTCAAAATCAGGTTCTTGAGACGATTCAATATAGTATTCAACATCATCTTTTATCCTTTTGATCTAAAGAAACAATTTCAAAATTTTAGTTAAACATAGTAGAGGGCTTTTTATAAAATAATAAAGTTTTTTGAAATGCTAAATATTACCGTATCAACTTCAACAGACATATTATCCAACATGCGTAATAAAGTTTCCAGTTTCCTTATATGATATCTATGCTTTTCAAGCTTTCCTTTTAATTCATCCATTCTGTCCTGTTTGTCTTTGTCTAACCTCTTTTTCTTACCCGCAAGTAAGGATTCAATTTCAGATTCAAAAGTATCCAGCTATAAACCCATCAATATGTGTATAAATATGTAGTCCACTTAAGCAATCAACAATAAAAAAATATTTTTAACTAACCTGCAAATTGAGTGTATCAATAGAATTTGCCAGCCAATTACTGACTTCTTCCCTTTCTTTCTGTGCGGGATCTAATTTCTGAGCTGCCCCCAATCCTTCCTTAGAATAGGCTTTTGTTTTTGTTTCTCTTTCCACAACCTTAAATCTTTCCATTTGCTGTAATAATAAAAATAAAAATTACATATACAATTTATAATACAACCAATTGTATACTATTTTTTAAAGAATTAAAGAAATTACTGTCTCAATGAGTTTTCTGTAATCGAGTAATGTACTCTTATCCTTAATTTCTCCAGATGCAATCCAGCTTTTGATTTGATCTCGTAACCTTTGAAGCTTTTTAATCTCCTTTTTGAGATCAGCTTCATATTTTTCCTTCTGATTGCTATTTGTGGCATTATGAACTTTTTGCCAAATATCTTCAAATGTTTCAACACCTTCTGTCACTTTCTTAAGGCACCTATCAATTTCACCTGCAACAAACAAAATAATTTTTCTTGTAACAACAATAAAAATAACCTATGAAGTAAGTAGTAACTTCAAATCCATTTATTAGTTTCTAAAATTAATCAAAAAAGAGTAATGATAATAAACTTGTTAGAATCTTTAATTTATTAGCATAAAATTTAATCAGAAGAAGTTTGATAATCATGACACTTGTTTGATATCTTTCTAATGTTTTGTTTTTCACAACAATACCAGAAGAACATTACATCACACACTCAATTGATATGAAAACATAGTTTTTCCATACTTGTTTGATAAAAGGAAAACATTGTAAAACCAAATTGAAAGTCTAAGATACGGCAGGAACCAACTACTTATTGTGCTTGAGTAGAAAATTCAGATAATCAGTGTATTGGAAGAGCTTCACTGTGGCACTGATGATCCACTGAACAATAAAGGTTATATTAGTGTACGATCAGTGAAAAAGATCAACTGGTGAGAGAAAAATGATCACAGAAAAGGCGCAAAAAGCGTGGAGTAAACAAGCGGCGTGGCTGGCGCGGACGGGAGCAAGGAGGAAAAGACGGGGAGAAGAGGCAGGTCGAACCTCGGCACGACCGAGAGCCAGAACAAGGAACTGAGGGGGGATAGGCAAAAGCGCTGGCGGGACCGAAGAGAGGAGACGGAGCGGCAGGGATAGCAGTCGGAATAACAGAGGGGTAGCAGAGCCCGGGTGGGTGTGGGACTCGGAGCAGAAGCCCCAAGCCCAGCTGGTACCGGAGCGCTCGGGACTCGCGCGCAAGAGGAGGGCCGCGAGGCCGCGCGGCCGAGGAGAGGCAGAAGTGGCCAGGCCGCGCGGCGTCCGCGACGTTGCTGGGGCCGCGGTGCACCTGCCGAGTTGGCTAGCGCGTACTCTCTGTACCCGAGGCTTTATCAACTTTGCCCGAGGGGGCTCCTATCGCGCGGAGCCCCCCCGTCTTTGTCGCGCTCGGCGGCGGCTCACCTTGCAACTTTCTCGTCGCAGCCATGGCTATGTAAGCGCAGGGTACGATGGCTCATGCATAGTCCGGACGTGATGGACAAGGCGCGTAGAGCGGTATCAGGGCCGATTTTGCTGGCGCTGCCGCCGCCACCGCCACCGCCGCCGTCGTCGTCGTCGCTGTTGCTGATGGTGTTGGTGCTGCTGGTGCGGCTAGCACTGTAGTAGCTGGCTGACGATGATGCTACTGCTGCTCCGTGCTACACACTTCCCGTGCTCGCGCTCTCTCTCTCTCTCTCTGGTCGCGGTGCGCGCGGGGGGAGAGCGGGGGGTGCCTATGCGCGCGTGTGTGAGAGAGTTGGGAGCCGCAAGGAAGGAACACCGAGGCGCGCTCGTTCACTGCTCGCGTATATTATTTGCCCCTTGGCGATCGCCGAGGAGTTGTAATATGGGAGGCTCGGCCACAAGATGGCTTCCGTTTTCAAATGACAACGACCGACACACCGAGCGTCTCGCCCCCCTTGCCGTGGCTCTCGCTCTCGCTCTGCCGCGACCACTACTACTGCGAAGAGGCGCCGAGTCGGCCGTCGCGCACGTAGTTCTCGCGCGCACGCACACGCCGGAGGAGAGAACACCTCGACTCGTCGGACGGAGAGAGCCTCGGTAGAGAGCGAAAGACAGAGAGTCCACTCGCGCTCTCGCTCTAGCTCGTGGGGAGACCGTGTCCGGGGGGCGCACACAGCCTCTCTCTCTCTCTCTCTCTCTCTCACTCTCGCTCGCGCTCGAGTCGTTCTTTCTTGCGCCCGCGCGCGCGCTCGCTCCTCTTCGATTTTTAACCTCTCGGCGCACTAGTGGGGCCAGGCCAGGGCTCTCCGGTCAAAGTGCCGATGCTGCGAGCTCTCCCGCACCCGGGTTCAGCCAGTTCCAGAGCTAGCCGAGGTTACCGCTTTTGTCCGACTACTCTCGGAGCCAAGTAACCCGCGACGCGGCTGTCTTTATGCGGAGAGCACAGAGAGAATCGCGCGCGGCTCTAATACGTATACGTGAACAAGCGCACACGGATAGTTGTGCTCTCCGTCCTCTGTCTGCAGCAGAGCAGCAGCAGCAGCTGCGGGGGCCGACGCGCGCTGCTCCTCGCCGCTGATGTATATGTGTATATACGTATTGTTGCACAGACACGCTCGCGCGCCACACACGCACACTGCTTTTTTACGCGTATATGTGAGCGTTTGTACGTGTAATCGCGAAGAGCGCGCGCCGGATGAGAGAGCCGCAGTGTTCTTTCTCCCCGCGTCTCTCTCTATATATATTATGCCCGCGAGTGTTGAAGATATCTCGCTCCTGCTCTGAACTTAGCCGCGTTCGCAGTACACGCAGCCAGGAACCCCGCGCCGGAGCTCTCCGAAAATCGAGAGAAAGAGCGAGACGAAGCTCTCCTCCCCGTGCGCACTGAGATAGACTCTTTCTCTCCGCTCTGATGACGGTGAAATTTTGGGCGGCTCCTACGGCTTCTTTTTTTTTCACCCGCGCCTCCGAGAAGCGTTAATTGTCCGGCTTGTTTATCCGCTCTAAAGCTCTCGAGCTGGAGATATAGATGTGGCGCGAATTTTGCGGGGCAAATGCAGGCAACTGCGATTCTGGCGTTGAATCAGCTTTTAAAAAGAACACCGCGTATACACACGCTGGCGAAATATCTACGCGCAACAGGACTGATCGATTCGAAACGCAGCTTAAGAGCTGACAAAGAGTATTTTGAATTGCTAGTCCAATTATGAGACTAGTCAAATGTAATTAGTTATTTAAGTTTGAGACCTGCGTGACGTAATTTTGTTTTCTAACTCAAAAGTTACGTTTCACGTGGTAAAGTGGAATTTGCAAAAAAAAAAGAAGACATCGCGAAAGTAGATGCTTGGATGAATGATTTTTGCCACTGTGCGAAAGTATGTTTATTCGATCGATATAGGTGTTTGGCGAAAAGGATTTCAGGTGGATCTTATAGAAGACTTTAATTAAACATTCTTGTCTTACCAAACAAGATTGTATCTACTTACGTATAAGTAGGTATACAAATACAATGCGGAGCAGTGCGTTTGTCTTACTATTATCTACGCAAAAAGTATAAGAAAGTAACAAATACATTTATTTTGATTTTAAAAAAAATGACCTCTAGTTTTACTTTTCTTATCCAACAAAATGCAATGCAAATTGTACCTAATTAAAAGAGATTATATCCAAATATAATATAAGACGTGTATCTCTACTAAAATCTCAAATTTTTATCTCCACTTAAGTTTTGTAAATTCTCTTGCGTTTTAAAAAAATGTACGCGTACACAAGGTAGAACGTACAATAAAATAATTATTCATACGCACAGAGCGCGTCTGACTAATCTCAGCGTTATCTACTGGAAAACATATGTTGTTGAGCCGCAGACTTAGCATTTTTTTTCTTGTATTTTTTATTCCAATTACCTTAAGATAACGGAGAAAATTTCGAGAAATTTTAAAATTTTAACGATAGACTGCTCGACGAACCAATCGATGAAAATTAACATAAACTTTCCCAAGCCCTTCCGCTTGATTGTGTACAGTATACACTAGGGGTGACTCGCATCGCTCTAAAACCATCTAAAACCTCATCGATCGAGCAATGAAATTGAAGCATAGACAAAAATCAAATTCCAACTTAGGGCTCACCCTAAGTACGTTACGAGAGTGAAATCACTTTGCGTGCGAGCGTCAATAAAACGAAATTGCATCGCCGAGAGCGATGCGCGTCGTGGCTGAGTGTGCAAAGTTCGCCCTACGTGCCCAAGAGCAATAGCAACGTATATCTATACAATAATACAGTAAATACAGTAGTAGAAAGCTCCGGAAAACCCGTCGGTAAGTTAGATGCGGTCGCCAATGTCGATAATCGCGGAGCGCCGGCGCGCGTCTGTGCAGCTGTCTGTCTCTCTTTTGGGGGGGTTCGAGAAGGGGAGAGCGAGAAGGAGCGAGAGTCCGCCGAGCAATAAATGAAGAAAGCCAAGACCGAGGGAGGTGTGTGTGTGTGTGTAATGTACATTATACATTCGGCCGATACAATAAAGAAGAAGAGCGAGATAAAACGCAAGAGGCGCAGGAGAGGCCACAGGCGCGCTGTTTTGAATGGAAAATGTGGCGCTCTGCGCGGAGCGCGCGTCCACCGCACAAAGGTCGCCACTGAGATAAGTTCCCATTACGTGGGCCCAAGCAATTTTGCTTGATTCGCAACATATTGCCGTGTGAAAAAACAGCCGGACGATTGTATGCACGGGCAAGTTGGATAGGCGGGGCGCGCTTGGGGGAACATCTGCAGCGCGGAAAAATCCCGGTCGGAGCAGGCGTCTCTGTCACTTCCCGTCTCTCTCTCTCTCTCTCTCTCTCTCTTCCTTGTAATTACACGAGGCTGTTTCATCGAAGGGGCAGCAGAGAAGGGTGCCGGATTTTGGCAGCGTGCGCTTGGGGTTGGGGGCAGCTGCAGGGCAGAAGGACGAGGAGGCGTATGTATATAGGTATAGGCTGCGTCGGCGCCCGTCCGTTGTCGTCAGAGAGACCAGCGGCCAGAGCGGCGGCTGTGTGTGTGCGGGTGTGCGGCGGGGACGGGCGGCGACGGCTGCGACAGCGCAGTAGCCCGACAACGCTCGGAGCGGACGCATCGGTGTCTTGCCGGTGCGCGCGCACGTTTACACTTGGCTCCCCTTCTTCCCCTCACCGCCGCTCACACACGCTCTCTCTCTCTCTCTCTGTCTTACTCATTCTTCCCTGCCCCTTGCCCCCGGCAGCCCGTGGGCTTTGCGCAAACAACCGGCACGCGGCGAGAGAGAGCCACGAGGAAGCAGCGAAAAGAGCGGACTGCGTGCGGTGGCGGCGGCCCGCAGCTGCACGGCGCGCCACTAGCTTCGCGGACACTGAGAGGCGCGAGCCTCTCCACGACCTAACCTCTCAGGCATCGGCCGCGCGCGCGAGGAGAAGAGCCAGAAATCGCCAGGCCCGTGCCGCAGATCTCTCTCATCGTCCGGCCCGGTCATCGCAATAGTTGGAGCGAGTGCGCGACTAGACGACCACGGCGCTCAGCAGGCCTCACGGCCGGCCAGTCATCGGCGCTGCGCCGCGGCGAGATGCAGAAGGCCTGGCACGCCGAGCGATCATCGCTGTCGACGAGGGCACAGCCGGCGCAGCGGCCCGAGCACGAGGCGGAGTGAACGCCAGAGGTTGCAGTCACCCGCAGCATCGACGCCAGCAGCAGCGGCAGTCCGCTCCTCGCGACATGACGCCATTTTACTAACCTCCCGCGGAAGCCGAGGAGCAGACACACGCAGAGGAGGAGTCGGCACGCTCGTCGAGGCGGAGGCGCGAGAGGCGAGGCTCGACGCCGGGCGGGCCGCGTCCCCGGCGCCGCATTGCGCATTCGGCGCACGGAATTGCGAGAGCCGCTGAGCCAGCGGCGACCCCAAGGTGCGTATACGCGAGAGAGAGAGAGAGAGAGAGAGAGGCTCCAGGCGCGGAGCAGCGAGGCCCACGACCTCCAGCGCGTGCCCAGCCTGCGCGTAATCACGAGCTTTTTCGACGAGCTCACCTCCACCCCCTGCACTACGCCCCCGCTCCTCCCCGCCGCCACTGCCGTCGCCGTGCGAGTCGCGCTTCCCGCACTCGGGCCGAGGCACAATGCCGTGGCTCTACGATGCGGCCGCCCAACGGAGCCAAGTGCTCTCGCGTGTGCGTGCGCTTCTGGCTGCGTGTCGTAATAACCACGGCCACGGGGAAGACGACGATGACGAGTCATTGTGGTCGTCGTCGAGTCGCCACAACCCGCTCTCTTTATTTCAGTCTTCGACGTTTTTTTTTCCTCCTCGTGCCGGCTTCCACGTATTTCTGTCTAATCACACTGACTGAATTTTTTTCTTCAAAGTTTACTTTTTTTATTAGAAATTGAACTATGATAGACTCTAAACTAATTTCAGGTGGCTATGAATTTATGTTGCTTTTTAATTTTTAAATTCATGCAAGAGAAAATAAAAGACTATGATCTTATTAGTTGTTCATTTTTTTCTGTTTACTTGAAATTGTTTTTTTTTAGACTTGCAATAATATATTGATTGAAATATATAATATATACATTAGAGTATCATTATAGTATTTTTTAGTACAATAATGTATAATATGGTGAAATATAATGCTAACTCACAAGTCATATTTGAAAATTATGTAACATGTTTAAAATATTTTTAACACAAAACTTTGTTCCCTCAGGTGACTACATTGTCAGCTGTAACTATTATGGAAGATGAAGAAAGTGAAAATGGACTTGTGGACACATGGAGCTTATGGGAAGAGGCTTATTATAAAGAAGCAGGAATGGATTCATCATTGCCTCAAACAAATAATTCCAACGCTTGCCTAAATGATGTCGAAGAAAACAGAGAAGATTGCTTTTACTCGGCTTACACATATGAATCTGATGGCAATGGAAATTCAAATGCAAATTTGAAAAATGTCATTAAAGGACTTAAAAACAATATTCTAAAGAAAAAACAAGAAAATCAATCTGATGTGCATAATGATACCGAGTCAATGCAACAAAATGCACAAATTAATGAAATATCTAAGGATAATAAAGAGAATAAATGTGAAAAAGAAGAGAATGAAAAAGAAGGAAATACAAAGATTATGAGTGAGTACAAACAACTAAATTTTAAATTTTAATATTATTTGTTAAAAAATTCATTTATTTTAAAATCTAATACAAACCTATGCAATTGCTTAACAGGAAAAAATTCTCAAGAAACTACTGATAAATTAGAAGCACCAACTGTATGCAGTTCTGAACTTGAACCTGTTTGTGATCCTAAATCACCATTGGCTAGTACTTCTAAAGTTGAATTAGTTTTTAATCCTGAATCGTCTGTTGCCAGTACATCAAAGGAAGTACTAATTAATAATTCTGAATCAACAACTCCTAGTACAATTAAGGTTACACCAGATAATAGTTCAGAATTATTAGTAGCTAGTTCTTCTGAAGTGACACTTGATTGTAACTCTGCCATTGATGTTGTTGAAAGTTCTGATGAATGTGCAAGTACTTCTGCCGCAAAATCTGTTAATAACGCGGAAACAACTGTTGCAGAAAGTCTTGAAGAAACAAGTTTTTCTGTGAGAAACTCTGAATTAGTTAATGATAAAAACTCTGAAGAGCTGTTGGATAGTAATGTTGCTGAAAACCCTGTTAATAATTTGGATTCAACTGATGTTAAAAGTTCTGAAGAAAAGTGTGATGATAACCCATCTACTGAGAAAGTTGACTGTGACTTTGAATTAACTGATGTTAATAGTTCAGAAAAACAATCTACTAATACTTCCAAATTGACACTTGTTAATAACTTAGAATCAAGTACTGGTGAAAATTCAGAAGAACAATCTGTGAATTTTGTTTCAAAACCTGATAGTAATTTAGAATCAGGTGATGAAAACTCTAAAGAACAATCTGCAAGTAATTCTACATCAAAAACCGTGTGCAATCCTGAATTAGCAGTTGATGAAAGTTCTAAAGAACAATCTGGTAATATTTCTGAGATAAAACTTGACAATAATTTGGAATCAATTGCTGGTGAAAGTTCTGAAGAGCAATCTGTTGTGAAACCTGTTTGCAATTTTAATTTACCTGCTGTTGAAAGCTTTGACGAACGATCTATCAGTAATGAATATGTATCTCCAACTTATACTTCTGAAGCACTGTCTACAGTGAGCTCTGAAATACACCAAATAGAAAATTATAAAACTCCATCAGTTTATAGTTTTGGATCGCCTTTCTCTAGTAGGTCTCCTTATTCAGCTAGTGAAACACCATCTATTACAACATCAGAATTGCCAACTACTAGTATTTTTGAATTACCACCTGTGAGTAGTGTGGACTCATCTAGTAATTTAGATCAACCTTCTACAAGCCATTTTGAACAACCATCTACTAGTAGTCAAGATCAACCAACAACAATTTATTCTGATACTTTTGAAAACAGCATAAATCAACCATCTACTAGCAATTTGAATCAACCTTCTTGCAGTAATTTGGTTCAATCACCTACATCTAGTAACTCTAAATCACCACATAAATCCAGTTCTGAAAAATCATTAGCAAGTCCTGAATCACAGTCAACTTCTCAACAACCAAATGTTAAAACTACTAAAAAAGTTTATTTGTGTGCAGCATGTGAAACTCATTTTGAAAACTGGAATCTGTTTTTACATATGCGTGAAGTACACGATCGTCATATATGTTTATTTTGCCTTGGTATGTTTGGTCAAGCAGATAGGTTATCTCATCATTTAGCAAAAAAACACAGTGTTCCAGAAACGCGATGTAATTCGCTAGAAGAATTTTATAAAATATTTCAGGGATCCTGTTACATTGTCTGTTGTGCTTGTGAAAAAATATTTTCAGAGACTGATAATTTTGCAGATCACGATTGCCCTGTAGAACAAAACAAGCAACCCAGTGAAAAGCCTTGTTCTGTGTGTAAAAGAATCGGCAGTCACATGGAAACGTGTAGCTTAGCCCCCGAAAAAGATGACGAGGCAAATGTGCTGCAGCATCCAGTTCGTACTAGTGCAAAATCTCATGGTGTTGTAGTTGATTCCCTTGCACAAAGTCAAACAGTTACTGGAGTTCGACGACACTCCCAACGGACTATAAAACCTAATTATTTAAACGATGACGTTTATTTATATACTAACTTAACGAATAGACGCGCAAGAAAAACTTCAGTACAAAATCCTCCACCACCAGCAACAACTACAGTAAATAAATCTGTTAATGCAGATTTGCAAAACAATATTTCTACAAATAGTCCTGGAAACAATCAGCAGGATTTCTTACACAATGTTGCTACTGAAATACCAATGGAAGTATCAGATGATGATAATAGAAAGGATGACCATTCTATCAAAGATAATGAAACAAGTTCTCACAATGATATAAATTTGAGTAATTTTAAAACTTTAAAAAGTGACAGTGCCAAGGAAATTATTGATAATGTGACTGAAAGAAGTACAGAAATATCAAAAAGTGTAAATAATTTTAGTAATTTAACCTATGCAGATAAAACAATGTCTGAAAGTTTGAATAATGGAATCATTGAGTCCTCAGATCCAAAAAGTGAAGATGATGTAAGATTAAGTGAGGCAGATGAGCCTGAAGAAACCAAAGAGCTTGGTATAGATAATAACTTAAATAACAATGCACATGAATACTCTGATTCAGATTCTGAATCTCAAGCATCCAATCCTAGTAGTCCTGTAAATCAATTTGTCTCTAGCCCCAGCCACAAAAATCAAGAATCTACAATTGAAAAGAAAGATGGCTTATTAAAACCAGAACTGGAATGTAAACCAGCTACATCAGACAGAAGTTTAGTTATTAAAATTTGTACCAAAAATAATTCTATGTTTTCAATCAGTGCTTCATCTCCACTTTTAAGAAAAGATATTGAAAGTCATGATACTTCAAAGGACTCTGAAGAAAATAATAATGCAGAAGTATCTGACAGTAGAAAATCAGTACCTGAAGAATTTCATGCTGTCAAAGAACATTTAAAAAGTGAACAAAACAGTGATTCAGATAGTGAGAAATTAGCTGTAGTTGATAGTTCTGAGAATGAAAGTGGGATTGGTAATATTTTGATTAAACCAGATGTACATAAAGAAAATTCACAAAATATGGACTTGAATAATCCTGATAATCAGCAGAATGATAATATGGAAATATCAAATGAACAAAAGCCAAAAATTGAAAATGCTGATGGTATTCCAATGGCTGGTGAAGAAATTCCACTTGTTGACTTGAATGTGGATGATCTTTTAGAAAATGTAGAAATAGAGGACTTACTAAAGCGTTGTATTCAAGCAGTTTGGAACATTTGTGTTTATTGCAATCATGCCCGACACATTGCTGTCAATGGCAAACAATTAGGTCTTCATGTGCTGGCAGAACATAGGTTTCAACCTCAGCATCCTGCAATTATCATAGAACAAGCCCAATTTACCATAAAAGTGAAAAAATGTTTACAGGACTTGGAATCCTATTATTTTAATTTGGATTCTTACAACAGTAAAGAAGGAACCTATAACATTTCGTCAATAAAAACTTATGAGTGCTTTCATTGTAGATTCTATACGAACGCTCATAAAGAACTTTACGTACATAACCGAAAAATGCATCAAAAAACAATTTTAATATGTATAATGTGCAAATCGACATTTTATAGTTACAGTGAGTTAGTGTGCCATTTATGTCCGGGTGTATATGCTGCTGACCTCAAAATCGAATATCGTTGTTGTCTTTGTACATTGACTAATATTCCATCAGCATTTAGACTAATGGTTCATCTTCGAAAGCAGCACCATGCATGCGACGTTTGTCTGGAAACAACAGGCAATCAACAACGTTTATCAAATCATGTATGGAAGCACAAATTAAACCACATGTGTTACAGATGTGGTATTGCGTATAGAAATAAGCCTGATATAAGAAAACATTTGTTTTGGAAACATGGCACAGAAAGTGTTCTTTGCAAAAGATGTTTACAAAAAAAATGGCCTCACATTTACCATTTTTGTATTCCACCTACGGCCTTTGACTGCGAAGAATGTGGACTGACTTTTTCGAGAGCTATCGCTTTGAAAGTGCATAAAAGAGTTCATACTAATGATTATCCTTACTCTTGTTCGGAATGCCCTGAAAAATTGATTTCTAAAAAATTACTTGCTAAACACGAGCGAAGTCATCGGGAACCGTCACCTCCACCCCCACAGGCGGCACCATTGAATACTGTTAACAATCAAGACGGAGTAGAGGAGGAAGTTGATGTCGACGTTTGTGACACAGGAAGTAAAGAACAGAATGTTTCAGAAATAATTTCTGAAGTTCCTAAAGAACCTGTTAAAAAGGTTGTGGATGTATATGATCTTCCACCATTAAATTTGTCTTCGGATAGCGACAGTGACTCTGATAATGAAAAGGCTAAAGAAGATAATCCAAAAGAAGATTCTGAAAAAATTGAAGGAGAATCTAATCAAAAGTCTGAACCTTTGATAATAGATTCTCAAATTACAATTGGGCCTAATACTGATACTATTGTTGAAGTTGAAAGAAATGAGGAAATAATGAAACAAGAAGAACAAATAATGGATGGCATTTGGGACAACTTTAAATCCTATGCTGCAAGTTTAGAACAGAAAGATTCCATTGGAGTAAGTACTATGGACATTGATGAGAAGCAAGATACTGTTGAAAAAGATGTTACTGATAAAGAAGATGTTGCTGAAAAACAAGATGCAGAAGAAAAAGATGCTACAGACGATCCTTCTACGGAGAAAACAACGGCAGACAATACGCAGTTAGTTAAAGGTAAACAAGAACTAGATCCGGAAATTATAAAAATGATAGTAGCTGAACATGATTATTGCGTTATTTATTCGGACAAGCCGGAAGATGAATCTACAAGCAAGCTTTCACCAAAAGTTGATACTGAAAAAGAGGATGCGCAAAATCCTGAGACCAGAGGAGAAAGGACTCCTTCACCCAGTATTATTAATGCACAAAATGCTGAAAATGATTCAACTAAGAAGAAGCTCAAAACTCCTAAAAAGAAGAAACAAAACACCAGTACATCATCCAGTGATTCGTCAAGTGACAGTGACTCCAGTAGCTGCTCTTGCGGAACCAATTGTAGTTGTTCAAGTTCTTCATCAAGCAGCAGTTCAAGCTCCAGTAGCAGCTCGGATTCTGACAGTTCTGCTTCGGAAAGCTCGCCACGAAAGAATCGAGAAAAACGTAAGAAAGAGAAGGAACCAGTCCAACAAGAAGAGGGAGTCATAGCAACAAAGACGGAGCCAGGACCTCAAGAGGAAGTTAAAATGGAAACCAATGAAGTGGACGCAGGCGAGCCCTTCGTGGACGCACCCACCGTAACTCCAGCGGCTCCAGTGCAGTTGGTCATAGTCGAATCGGATCTCGATACAACCGAATCAGACACCGATGAGGACTTCTACGACGAGAATCCTCATTTGTTTGCCAGCAAGCTGCTTGCCGAGAAACAAAACAAATTACTGGCGCTTGCTGCTACACCGACCGCCCAAGATTTGTCCGCGTACAACGCGTTTGGTGCTGTGAGTAACGGCATGTTCGACACAGACGCGACGATGCATTCATCTGCCCCGTCGCCGATACCAATCACTCCTACGGAAACTGCGCCGGCGAAGAGAAAAATCAAGGCACGAAGACGAAAGCGAGGAGGTGGCCGGGGACGTGGTCGAAATGCCCCTGCGAAAACTGTAGAATCGTTAAAACTAAACATTCCAAAAGCTATGTTCCAGAAGAAAGGCTTCGCCTCGGTGCCCGTTACGCCCGCGATAACGCCGGCGGCACGGAGACCCTCGGTGCCCTGTGTGAATTTCAGTCAGACCTATTATGACGTTAATCAAACGTCGGGCAGCGAAGCATTCGCCGGTACCTCGGAGCCAGCTTTGAGCGTCGGGGGTAGCGGCTCGGAAACCGATGCCAAGCGCTCATCGAAGCGGAAGCGGGTACCAAAGCGCTTTTATGGGGATTCCAGCGACGAGGAAAACCAAAAGCACCAGCAGCAAATGTTGAAGTGGAGGCGAGTTGACGTCTCTCCGGCTACGGTTAAGCCTCAATCTACACCCCCAAGAAAGTCCGGCAACTACAAGCAAACGTTGCAGCAGCAACAAACTCTCCTTCAACAACAGCAACAGCAGCAGCAACAGCAACAACAGCTTCTCATACAACAGCAACAGCTCATTCAACAGCATCAGCAGCAACAACTGATCATTCAACAACAACAGCAACAGCTGCAGCTACAGCAAGAACAATTGAAGCAGCAGCAGTGGCAATTACAGCAAGAGCAGATATTGCAGCAGCAACTGATGCAGCAGCAGCAACAACAGCAACAACATCAAATTCGAGAGCAACAGCAAGGAGATGCACAGACGGACGAGGACGAAGAGGAAAATGAAGAGGAGGACGAGGATGCAGACGACGAGCGAGCGCTGGTGATAGCTGGTGCTTCGGTTAGCGAATCGAACGACAGTAGCAGCAGCAGCGACTCGAGCGATGACGAAGACGAAGCCGAGAATAAAAACTCGAGCGGCTTTGGCCAAAGCCACAACTATCCGCAGCTACAGCCCGTGAGTGCCGAGCGGCCTGGCAATCTTTACTGCTACTGCCAGTGCCCGTACGATGAGGTATCCGAAATGATCGCCTGTGATGGCGATGACTGCCAAATTGAGTGGTTCCACTTCGAGTGCGTGGGTATTGTGATGCCGCCAAAAGGCAAGTGGTACTGTCCAGACTGTAAGCGAAAACTCGGCTTACCCGACGACGTCGAAGACTTCGGCAATGGATAGTTATAGCAGCAAAACGACGTCTTTGGTGGACTAATTATTTTTTTTTTACGCTGTGTTTCCCCGGAATTTTTTCGTGTGGAGGAAAAATGGAAACGCTTAGCGGCGAGCGACGAATCTCGCTCGTTCTCTCTTGTTCTTTACGCTTTTTTTTTAATGAACGCAACATGAGAAGAGAAAAGATGTTAAAATTAGAAGATGCATGAAGAAGATGCGAAAATGCAATTACACAAAATGCACTAGCAGCGTTCCGTGTTGATATTTTTCTTAATAATTGAAGGTAATCACGTACACACGCGTTTGTACATAATACTTGTAAATACGCCCTAGAGTTTCTATGAAAAATGAACGAAGTAAGTTTCTTGTGTAAATTTCTTTGTACTTCTTTTATTGATACATCAATGTAAATTTATATATTAGACAAGTGAAACGACGTAATTTTACGGTTAAACACGTACATGCATATGCGATTCACGTAAACAAGCTAAAAGAGAAGGAGGGCTGTTCCAAAAATACAAAATAAAAAGTTCAGTCAAAGTGTACTGTCGGCACTGCTGGCAGTGTCTATGATTAGAATGTTGAATTAAGATACTTTTTTTTCTGAATTCAGGTTCCTAAAAGGAAAATGTTTTTGACAATTCTTTTGATTAGTTTGTCTTAATGAGTCATATTACATTATAAAAAATTATTAAAATTATTAAAGGACATATCCTGCTTCGACTTAGAACATTGTTAGTTACATAGAATCGCAAATTGTAAAATTTAAATTGTAAAATTATCAATAGAAATATAATTTCAATACATCTATAGACAATATTTTTTGCATTATTAAAATTGTACAATATCAAAAGAGCTACATATTTTAAAGTGTGCACAATAGGATTTTTATTGAAAGAAGACAAAAAAATACTAGCAAATGTAATAATTGATATTTATCACGCTGTATCGACATAATAATTTTTTAGAATTATTAAATTACGACGGGTTGTCCTTTATTACATTTAATAATATTAACGATATTTTCTTTGAATTAAACAAAAATGTAATTATTCCAATTTTTTATTTTATTGTATTGCTCAATTGACTTATTAAATACGTTAATTTATAATCACAGTTGTTTTGAATAACTATTAATTAATTTAATATCTATTCTGCAATTGCAGTTATCTTTTTTTTTTTTTTTTGAAATTATCAATTTTGGCTTGACAATTTTTAAATAATTCTTGCGGCAAACCATTCAATATTTTTAAATATTAAGTAGCAAATTGTTTAGGGTAGTTCATAATATTGACACTGAATTCAAAATTGTTTTTTTATTTTTAAATAATTGATAATTATCACACACTACTGTTATTGTATTCATCAATTTTTAATGAATAATAGTGCATTATTTAGAAAGGTAAAGATTGCGTAGTGATGCATGATTTATACTCGACTACAGCACGTAAAATCTTGTGCCAAAAATTAATTAATTGCTACATTAGCAAACGAAAATTTTAGTCGTTTTTTTTTCAAATTTAAAAAGAAATTATAAAATTGAGTTATAATTTGTCAAAAAACCTATTTGCTCGAAAAGTCCAGGTTTGCAAAATATTTGTATATAAACATGATTCATCAAAAAAAAAAAAGAAAGAAATTGTCAAAGCTTGCTAAAGCTTGAGTTTTTTCTCGTGTATGACAAAGGTACTCGAAACTTTCGAATTTTGTTTTTATTTTCTTCAAATTTTAGTCCAAAATTCGTTTTAACGATCATAATCAGTTGCGTACAACTATAGCTGAAATTCTTGATAAAATTGGCTTGACTAATGCGAGAGAGTACAATATTTAATTTACAAAAAATGATAAACAAAATCACTTTTTACCTTAGCCAGCCCTCGTCTCCTTTGAACATTTGACTCCCAGAATAGTAGTGGCAAAATCTTTGTAAGATAAACACTGTATAATAAACAAAAGACGATAACAATACATTATTCTAAAGAAGTCAAAAAAACAAAAACAAAAATCTTTGTATTTATTTCATATGACGCAATCTCTTACTCCTCGTCATACTTACATCCGGCAAATCCCGAAGAGCCTTTCGAAATTTTTCCTCCATCTCCAGATCTAGCGATTCCTTCGACATTATATTATTCGAGAATCCAGCCATTAATAATCTAAAGCGATTTCGAGCGTTAAAAACGTTCGCGTAGATGTCGGTTACTGAATCTGTTGAAACATTTCGACTTTGTTAATATTTATCGTAATGTAACTAATGATATAAAACCGCAAAACAAAGCATTACTGTCGATCCTGAGCAGCAATTGAATCAGAAGGTCCTTCTTCAAACTGCTTTTGTCCTTGCAGTTGGACGTGTACCACTCGGCGATCGTACGAAAGGAGCGTTTCATTTTTCGAGCGTAGACGCCAAAGGTCGGCCGATGATTAACGTAATATTTAATAAAGTCCTCGAAATCGAATTCGAAACTCTTTCGTCCCGCTTCTCTGATCAGATTGTTCGACTGATGCGCAACATACATGTCCGTGAATGTTATTTGTTACAGTAAAAATCCAAAATTTTTGTAAATCGCAAAATTACCTCGAAGTCCGTTGGAAAATATCCGATGGCCCTCATGAGTTCGGGCAAATCCGGGACAGGGACGCCGCAGTCCATTCGTCTCGGGCCCATATAACTTTCACCTAGCATTTTAATTTGTGAATAAGCGTAGACATCCTTTATGTGGTTGAACAGCCAGCCTTTCTCTCCGCCTTCGATCATTTGGTAAAAAGGCTGGAGTCCGGCTCCTCCTTGGCTGTGCGCCCTATTCACCGCGCTAGAAAAATAAGTCGTAAATATACGTCTCGTTAGCTTGTTTATTTATTCACTAATTTATTTTTTTTTCTAAAAGCATAAATAAAACTCGAATTTTCGGACGTGTAACGAGATAATCTCGGGAAACTCCGAATCTCATTACGATTAATCGATCGAGTCACCCGCAGCGCGCTTATTGAATCCACGGTATTGTTGTACCATGTTTCAGCCACAAAATCTTAAGTACAAGTCTCGCAGCAGGCGCAATTTCTCCTCTTATTAGGGGAGCATACCGACTACGATGCTAATTTGAGCAAAGTGCTGTCGCTCAAATTTAATTTGTCAAAGCCTCCCCATCACGTGATACGCATACCCTTATTACCAGCCTCTCGACGGGTCGTCTTTTTGTACCCCCCTGAACCTTCTTAGAGATTCTAAGTGTTTTGTCTGTCGAGCGCGTACGCCGCATCATTATATTCTCGCGTTACATCCGGAAAATCCGTATCGATCCGTTATCGTCCGCTGCTTCTTTTTTTTTCCTAATGAGCTTATCGTAATAAACTCGAGACCGATAAATCGTCACCTGAAATCGATGCTCCATTTGAGAATGCAGCGGTCGTTGATGCCGCTGGTTAAGACGTATCTTTTGCAACTGCTCAGCCGCATCCAGGTTATCTAGATAAAATCGAGCCTCCATATGAGAAATGACGGATAGCGAGGACGACGATGTGTCGGCGAGAGATCTTACTTGGATAGGGTGGGCGATTACGGCAACGGCTTTGTGCGGGCTCCCGTCTACCGGTAAAAGTTGCAGGCCTAATTCTTTCTCGCACGCGAATATCATGTAGTCCGAGCCTTTGCTAGACAATGAATCGTCGATCTGCCAGGAGAAAGTGCCAATTATCGTATAAAGATTGATTCCAAGGTCATTGACCCCTTTTTTTTAACAGTGGCTACGGATATTTGAAAAAAAAAGAATTAGGTCGTGTTAGAAATGTACGAGAGACCATTAATTTTGTTATCGGCGATTCCAAGATTGGCCCCAAGTACGTCGCTTGTAGTTTCTTATACGTGGCGTCGTAGACTTTGAATTTGAACTGGGGATAAAAAGAACGGATTGGTAGAAAAGAAATCGTTAAAATTAAATTTACTACTGAACTCACATCGAGATTGGTAGTAAGCAAGGCGCGTTCTTTGCCAAAATTGTACCAGGATATGCTGAGAGGAGCAATGTGTTGTTGATTGACGCCTAGCAAGCGTATCGCTTGCAACACTTTCAATCCACGCTCGGGATATAGTCCGCTTTATTTTTTTTTAAATTTGAAGCGTTATTGAAAAATCCTCAAAATGCTGGATTATTTTAAATAAGCTCGTACCTTTCCGGCAAATTGTACTCGACCAAATCGCCTTTCGAGCCGAGCGATATCAAGCGTGGAAAGCCGTGGTACTCGTCGGTTTTCGATCCGAATATGAGGCTTCTCAGTGGAGTCTTGTGGGCATTGCGTTTCCCAATGAACTCGAATAAGGCGTTATTTTCGGCACCGACATTTTTGTTCCGCCTCAATAAACAGGTGTTCCTGGCTTGACCATAGAACGCCATGTAATTGGAGCAATCGGAGAATACGATGTCGACGACAGGTGCAGCGAGGTGTTTGTACGGCAGGTATTCCAGGGGGTCTAAGGTTAACGGGTGGAGCAGCCAAACTAAGCCGCTTTCGTAGCTGCTAAACTCTTTGGCCAGGCCACAGGCCACGCAATCGCCTTTTGAAATAAATTCGTCATTTTAGATAAAAAAAATATCTTATAATAATTAATAATTATCGGCACCTGTTGGCGAGTACTTGAGAACCGAGGCGTACGGCACGCTGTCCTTCTCCGCTGCCTGCCTCGCGTAGTAATCTTTGTTCAGAGACGCGTGAGAATAATTGCCCTTTCGCAACTCCGTCGTGTAAGCTTCCAACAGATCCGGCGTGTCTGGCAATGTCGTGCGCCTCAGAATCATTCCTTTGTCGTAGTCGAACAAATACAGCAGGCCCTTGACGTCTGCCACTGCCATGTAGCTTCTACGTTATTTCGATTAGATTTTATAGACCGTACTTAATTTGTGGGGGAAAAAAGAAACAATTTGACAACCTTAGGGGATAGACATCGAAGGTCGTTATGAAATCTTCGAAATGTCTTGCAATCGTGCAATAATCATTGTTGCAGACATCCAGCCTTTCGAGTTGTCCCGCTCTGGTAGCTGCAAAATGCATCTTTTTTTGTTTAAATCGATCCTTTGTCTTATCGACTATTTACAGTTCACTTGCCTACTATGCACTTGTCGACACAAGGAGCATCCTCGTCGTGCACGTGGGTACCAATTAAAAATTGCGAACAGGTTAAATTTTGCTCGACCGGGTTGAGCTTGCACACGTCTTTGGTGCAGGTCATTTTCTCCTCTGCGAAATTGGAAAGAGAATCAACATTGCTATTCCTTATATAATTTATGACAGCTATCTTGGCGTACTACCTTTTTCCGAATCGCTACAGTCGAACGAAATGAAAGTGATGAAATCCAGTCCAAAGTTTTCGCATGAAAATAAGTATACCAAGTTGTGCTGGTAGACGCTTACGTTGCCTCGGGAGTCTCCTATAATGACCAAGCTAAACTTTTGTTTCAATTTACTTTCGTCTGACACGCAACAACAGCTCTAATCGAAGTACAGAGCTGTTTTTGAAACGGTATACAAATTGCTATTACCCTTTGTTATTGACGATACTCGTTACATCTGACTTTCCTATTATCGAGTAGTTTGAAAAATGCATGTAGCCGTTTATGTTGACCCATCGCAATACGTATCCTTCAATTTAAAAAAAAATAATTTTAACAGTTTTAGTATGTAAATAAAAATATATTTATAAAAGGTTTAAATGTTGAGACCATCAGCTGCTCCAGTAAGAGCATCCGACATCCCGCTCAGGTAGGTTGTGTTATAAAGTACGCTACATCTTTTTTCGAAATTATCCAACAAAATGGGCGGATAATGAACCTCTACGACTTTTGTCGAAATCTAGAATAAAAACGAAATAAGGTTTAACATTTGTTTTCATACTTTTTGTATACAGATGAACATGCGTTTTATATTTACATCATATCTTGCAAACACAACTGATCTGTTGGTTGTAAGGGCAAAGACGGTCGGTGCATCGTTTCTAAAACATATGTGTTTTACCTGTTCATTGCGCAATTCAGTCATCACTACCTGAGCTTCAAACGTTATTGTTTTTATTTGCAAATAAATCATCGAACCACAAAGTTTTTGTTTACGTCAATGACTACCTTCTGGAGCTTTCGCGTTTACTTTCCACAGCCACATTTTTAAAACGGGATTGTATTCGTCGCCGACTGTCACCAGGTATTCGGTATCTGGACTTATTTTTACAGCTGTCAATCTATTATCTTCGTGGGGCCGAAACAGTGAACAACTCAGTTCTCTTGATTGAAATTGGACGAAAAAATAGACGGTGCTTCAGACGCAGATATTAATCAAATTGTTCGTATACTCGATAGTAATCCAACGATTCAGTACCTGCTTTCCACGTTCCAAACGTTGACGAAAGTATCGTAACCCAAACCTGACGATAAGAGCCAGATACCGTAGGAATCGCTCGATAAAGTGTAGACATTGTTGTACTGAAATGTTATACAAATTTCAAGCAAACATTCTAGATTGATCTAATCGGCTTTTATAAAAATAGCTAAATAATACAAACGTGACCGGTTAAGTAAAATTTTTCAGATTTTCCCTTATCGAAGAAGTTCAATGTTATAATATGCGAACAGGCATATGCTACGAGACTTCGATTTTGTCTGCATAAATTCACCATTGGCACACGCGAGTTTAGGCCAAGGGTAGCTTCTAGAGTCTACGGAAGGTTAAATGATATGCGAAAATTCAAGACGACTTAGTTAATCAGCAAGTGATTCCGACGACAATTTTGTTTGCATACTAACGTAAGGTACTGTTGATAAATTATCTTCGAATGTACCATCGTCCTCGTAATCACCCAACGTTTTACTTGAAAATTCAATCGACATTTTTCTCGTTTTCACTCGTATTTATGTGGTTCAAAGATAAATTTAAAAATATATTAAGGTTTACGTTTAACAGCAGACATGAATTATTTACATTTTGTTGTCATCGGGTCGGGAGCAGAAAGGGACAAAAGAAAATAAAAAAACTACGCGAACAACTTCACTTTGATTAGAAATACAATTGATTAGTCGCATTCGAAATATAATTACTATATATTTTAGCATAAATTTAAAACTAGAGACAATTATTCAAAAAAATATAATGTATTGATAAACTTACACAACAACAAAAAATACTTTTTTTTTTTAAATTACAATGCACAAAATTCTATCATAAACATTAGCATCAAGATTAAGTAGTTATATATATTTGAGCAATTATAATAATCTGTAAATATTATTAAAAAAAAAAATTAACTGCAACAATTTGGCGGATGCGGGTCGATTCCCGATCTCTTCGTTATGAACACGCGTACGAGTTGTTGCGCGCTCGTCGGATGAATACCCACGGTGGATCTCAGTTCTGGCCATGTCACGTCACACCTACACGAAAAAAAAAAAACGGATATCGATTAATACTCTGTAATAGCTATATCCAAGCGGGCGCACAGATAAAGCAGATAATTCGTTACTTGATAGACACGGCGTATCCTTGAATGACCTCGCCGGCATTGGGCCCAACGAAGTGCATGCCGAGAATCTTCTCGTCTTCGTAGCGCTTGGCCACGACTTTGAGATAGCACTGCTCGGCGCGCTCCTTCTTATCGGGCAGCACGGTGTACTCGGTGGGAATGTAGTAGGTGTGGTAGATCTCGATGTTGTCTTTGCCGTACTGCTTCTCCGCCTCCTCCTCGGTCATGCCGACGCAGCCGTACTCGAGGGGCGTAAAGAGGGTCGTGGCGACGTTCGTGTAATCCATTGTCTCGGTGCTGTTGCCGAAGATCCGCTTAGCCAGCAATTTGCCGGCGTTTATGGCGACCGGCGTCAGCTCGGGCGTTCCCTGAAATCCAATAGCTGCATAATGTCATTTTCAGTATTAATTGTTGCTGTTTTTTTTTTATGTATGTAGGCAACGGAGAATTATGCTGAAAATTCTTCTGTCGTAACGACTCGAGGAACAATTTACGCAAGATCTTGAGAAAAGGGGGAGGGTTATTTGTTAATCGCTGGGATATTTTAATGTTTCAACACAGCGACAATATGTAGGTTTACGTATTACAATCGTCTCCGAGTTTAACGAACTTACGTTCAAGACGTCGCCGACCGCGTAAATGTGGCTCACGTTCGTCTGCTCGTTCTTCGTTTGTATTTTGCCGCTCGACAGAACCTCCACGCCGGCGTTCTCCAATTTCAAGTCCTTGGTCGAGGCATGTCGACCGGTGGCGAACAGCACCGTGTCGTAATACTCCTTGTGCACGTCGTTTTGCTAAGGGACAAATAATCGACAAATCATACCGTGTATAAAGCAAACTTTGAGAAAAGTTAAAACTCTGGTCTCACATCGTCGATCGAGTGTACCAAGATCCGGCCGTCGTTCTCCTTCTTCAGCGACATCGGCTGCTGCTTCATAAGAAATTTCACACCGCGGCGGGTCATGTCCTTGACCACCGCGTCGATCATGAAAGCATCGAAGCCTCTCATGACGACCGATCGTACCATAATGGTCACGTCGTATCCCAGGGCATTGAGAAAGCCTGCGCACTCCAAGCTCACGTCTGCGCCGTGCGTTCAGGAAAAATATATCGTGTCGCGACTAAGAAAAAATCGCGAGATTTCGAGGAATAAGAAAAGGATACAGCCAGCGCCAACGACGAGGGTCTTGCCAGGCGGTGTCTCCTTGCTGAAGATGTCGTCGCTGGTCAGTCCGTATTCGAGGGCCCCCGGCACGTCCTCCGGATAGCTCGGTCTACCGCCAACGGCGATGAGAATGTACTTGCCGGTCACCTCGATCTTGTCGCCGTTGGACTTTACACCGACGATCGTATGCGGATCCTTGAAGCTCGCGAACACCTTGTTGTGCAGCTGGATTTTCCTGAAAAGAATAAGTCGACGTTTGAAAATCTCGTCTCGCTAACCGGATACACGTTCTATACTCGTTCGTACTTGTCCCTCAGCTCAACCTTCGACGTCCAGTTGACGGATTTGATGTGTGCGTTTACAGCTGCCGCCAATTCCGGCCAGTCGTTGCTCATCGACGATACATCGGGGATCTTCCAGCCGAAAGCTCTGGAGTCCTGTTAAGTCGTCGAACGAGTTACGAACTGCCCGAGAGAGTAGGGTGTAAGGATATCGGTAAGGCAACTTACGAGTACCGCCTCCCCGAGCAATCCAGCCTGGTGGAAGAGCTTCTTGGGTATGCAGCCGACGTTGACGCAGGTGCCGCCGACGTCCCAGGTCGAGCCCTGGGGCGACGGCTTGACGTAATCGAAGACGCAGACCTTGGCGCCGAGATCGGCGGCCTGCTTGGCCGCGGACAAGCCGCCCGAGCCCCCTCCGATTACCACGAAGTCGTACTGGTACTCCGATTTTCCTGTCGTACGCGCGCGTCATAAAATTATCATCTGATAAATTTAGGCCGAGAATATTCATGTATACTTTTGGGATCGATTCGTTGTGCGTACACGTTGTATACAGATAACGCGCGAACAAAGAACTAGGTGGTAACAAGTGGATTGATAAGGGCTGCAACTTTTTTTTGGAAAAAACGCTCATTGTGCTCGAGTCAAGGACGAGTATTTGATTTTTAAATAGGGCGTTACCGTATGTTTCAAAAGTTAAGAATGAAATACAGAAAGGCTTTGTTTCGCTTGGGTTTTTTTACGCGAGATTGTACAACTGTGGAGCGTAACATTGACTTTGCTTGGGGAAAAAAGCGAATGGCGTTAAGTGCGCGAGGATTAGTCACGAAGATTACGCGCGTAAACAGAAATTTTTAGATTACCATATGTGCTCGTTTGAAACAATGCAAAGCATGGGAAACTTATTGATTTGTAAATAGAATTCTGGCATTTTCGAAATTGTCAATAAGTATCATCAAAAAACATTAAATAAAAAAAAATGTGAATGACGATGTGGATACGAGTTGGGGATTAATTTAATACGATGTGATTAAAATGTTACCTAATTTAAGATTTTTTAATCCTTTTCGCGGAGCCTCGACTTCACCTTCGGACTCGGAATCGACTGTCTCCGTCTTGGTTCGACAGGACAGGAAAAATCCCTTCTTCTTCACTTCTTTCACCATTTTGCCAATCGATTGAGCCCGTGGAAATGTGTTTCACTGAATTAACCTATTATTATTGCTAATTGGGAATTTAAACAGGTTGATAATTCGATGTTTATTCGTCAAACTACGTACCAAACTGACAACTTCTGAATACGTAGTATCTATGAATCTTAGAGTACCGAAGAGGCACCAACGAAACTTGATAGAACAATAAAGTTTTTTGACGATCAGACGCAGTTAATAATGAAGTAGTTTATATAATAAAAGATAATCTTATCTTATTTTGATAAAATGTGAATTAGAATCAAAATTTCACGCTAATCTTGAATCTATCGGGGCCGAGTAATTATCAAACTGATAGTACCTTGTTGCTTGGTGATATTATTACAAGAGCTCATTTTCACAAATAACTAGTTTTGTAACCTGGTTTTATTCAATGAAAGTATAACGAAAATTTAAATATTATTAACAGGCAACTGTGTACCTTCATATATTATTTGGCATTTTATTTATTTCTTTTTAATTTCCAAACATCCGTTAACGATATTCCGCAAGTTTTCAACAATCACAGAAAGCGGATCCTAATTGTGTTTGGTTTCAAAAGCTATTTCGTTTTTAGTATTAAGGAAAATTATAAATTTATTATTGGAATATTGTATTAAAATTTATCAGGGATAGTATGTGTGTTAATAAAGATAAGATTATTGAGTGAAATAAACATGTAACGCCATCGGTTTTTATAAGAACGGAATTGATGAAAACATAGGTATACATTTTTATCAACTGATGTGATTATTGATAATAGGCTAAATTTAAGTAAAAAAAACTTCAGATTTCAAAAATTTATAACACCTTTTTGTACATGTGTACTTTCCTTTGCAGACATCACAAAGTTATTTATTGAAATATCTGGAAGTCAGAAAAAAACTAAAGAAATAAAAAAAATGTTTTAAAAAAATAGATAAAATAAGTACTGCACATTTGATAAAATCTTATTACAAAATAAATTAATTTGTTCTTCCTGACTTCATTTTTAGTAATATATTCCTGATTACTAGTAAGATTGTAAATCAGATTTAATAAATTTGTTTTATAAAAGAATATCAATTTTTTTTGTATTTAATATTAATAGCATTGTTTGAAATAAAAGTACAATGTTTTTTTTGTGATTGTGCCAATAGTTTATTATTATTTAAAAATAACAATTGACTTAAAAACATTTAATGTTTCTTAATTTACGATTTGCAATTAAAAGCGTATAAAAATTGTATTCGAACGTGATGTTAAACGCATTTTATAAAGCTAGTCTTGTATTCATAATTTTATAGACGACTGAGCTTTACCGTAAATACTGTACAAAATATAGTACTTAAAACAGCTCTTGAATAAGTTTTTATATCATTAGTAGTAATATCTTTCTTGAGTTTACTTTTTTTTTACAAAAGTTATTGCATGTTGGAATTCATCGAGTATTGTCCTCTAAGTATCAATTGCTTTCTACAAGAAAGCAAAAGTAAGCTGTTAGCCAAAATCATTCTTTTTTATGTTGATGTACGTTGTAGAGTACATAAGTACTGCAATTAAAAACTTTTATTTTATAAAGATTTTTAACTGCAGCAGCTTTGTGGTTTCGGATCCGCTCCAGATCGTTTTGTGACAAAAACGCGAGTAAATTCTTCAGCAACAGTTGGATGAATTCCTACAGTACCTTTCAATATTGGGAATGTCAAATTACACCTAGAAACAATTTTTTGTATTAATTTCAAATCAAATTAATTACGGATACAAAAAATTTTTCAATAATTACTTTATAGCTGCCGAAAATCCTTGAATGACTTCACCAGCACCAGGTCCAATGAAGTGCATACCAAGCACTTTTTGATCACCATTTCGTAAAGCAACTACTTTTAAGTAACAATGTGAGTTATCTTTTTGTGGAACAAAGAATTCTGTTGGCTTGTAGTAAGCGTGATAGATCTCAATATTATCTTCTCCATAAATTTCAATGGCTTTTTCTTCGCCAAGGCCGACACTTCCATATTCAAGAGGACTAAACACAGTTGTTGCAACATTCGTGTAATCCATATTTTCATCAGAATTACCAAACAACCTTTTAGCCAATAATTTTCCAGCATGAATTGCAACTGGAGTCAGTTCTGGTTTTTTCTGTATTATAAATTGAATTAAAATTTATATTAAGGTAAAGTTAATTTTCTATAAAATTTGTATAAAAAATTCCTTACATGTAGTACATCTCCAATTGCATAAATATGAGGTACATTAGTTTGTTCATTAACAGCATCAATTTTTTTGTTTTCTGGTACAACTGTGACACCTGCTGTATCTAATTTCAAATCATCTGTAAGGGCTCTGCGTCCAATTGCAAACAATACTGTGTCATAAACATCCTTGTGAAGTTCACCTTTCTGTAATGTATTATATTACTTTATGTAGTAATTGTAAACAAAATCACTTTATTACTTAAAAAAAATAAATCATACCTTATCAACCCAATGCACAAGAATGCGACCATCATCTTGTTTTTCTAAAGCTTTAGGCTTAGCTTCATGTATAAAATGAACGCCACGGTTTTCCATTTCTTCCGCGACAATATTTGCCATCTGTTGATCAAAACCTCTAAGAACAATAGAGCGCACCATAATGGTGGCATCATATCCCAATCCATTCAAAAAGCCTGCGCATTCTAGTCCAATGTCTATTTTATTGTTCAGGAAATACATTATCATTATACTGTACAAATTAAAATTTTATATTTAACATAAAAAAGGATACATCCAGCTCCAACAACCAAAGTTTTTCCTGGTGGTTTATTCAAGCTGAAAATGTCATCACTTGTGATTCCATATTCAACTGCTCCTGGAATATTTGGGTAATTGGGTCTACCACCAACAGCAATTAAAATATTTTTAGCTGATATAGCTTTTTCTTGTCCATTTTTCATAACACCAGCTACAGTATGTGGATCTTTAAAGTAACCAAGAGCATTTATATACTCAACATTCCTAAAAAAGAAAAAGAAAATATTTAGGAACAAGTTTTAAAATAATTAGCTACAAAAATACTTACTTATTTCTAAGTTCTACTCTAGTAACCCAATTGACAGATTTTATATGATTTTGTACAGCAGTTGTTAAATTTTCCCAGTTGATTTGAATTGATTTGGGATCTGGAATTTCCCATCCAAAAGCAGCAGCTTCCTAAAAAGTAGATGATCAATAATAGATACAATATTTATAAAATTTCTTTAATAAAATTAAATAATAGTAAAATACTTACATGAACTGCTTCTCCCAATAATGCAGCTTGGTGCATTAATTTTTTGGGTATACAACCTACATTGACACAGGTGCCACCCAGACCCCATTTTGTTCCCAAAGGAGATGGTGTCACATAATCAAAAACAGCAACTTTTGCTCCAAGTTCAGTTGCTTGTTTAGCTGCTGCTAATCCACCTGAACCACCACCCAGTACCACCAAGTCATATTCGTATTGATCTTCTGGAAAAGAGAAACCAAAAAATTAAATGCTTTGATTACTTACTTTGAAGCAATAAAAAAAAGTAATTCAGGGGAGAATATAGAGCAAATGTGGAGCACAAATAATTATGCAACATAGCAAAAACCTATAGCTTGCTCCAAAACGTGTTTAATAGAGCATGGGTAAAAATGAAAGACTGGAGGAGAGGTGGGAAAATGGCAATGTGTATACGAACGTGGCGTCTGCTTCTTGACTGTTAAAACGCTCGCGACGATGATGACTTTGACAAAGCGACGTAACATAATCCACGCGAGTTAAGTCACCTTCGCTGTGGCGTCCAGGCGCAGCAAAGACGTCGTAGCCCGCACACGGTCATTTAGCAACAATGTCACGTAGCGCGCCGCTAAGGAAAACAACATCGACAATGGGAGCAGACGGCCCGGGGCTCGATTCGCACACGGGAATATATTGCAATGCGCAGCGGCGGCTCGTTCCAAGTGGGAAAAATACAGAGGAAAAACTCGACGGCCCGCGGGCCCGGCCGCTATTTACGTAAGAACTTAGCCTGTGCTCCGCAAAAAAAAATGCCGAGCAGCGCAAAATCGGTGCCACGGCGACCTCGAGCGGGGACCAGGGGCACAGAGAAAGAGAGAGAGATATTTAAAGAGAAAGAGGGGCAGTAAGAGATAGAGGAAATCGCGAGAGAAAGACGAAGAAGGAGAGTGAGAAAAAGTGAAGCAAGTCTGTTGCAATAAAGCGCGCGCGCGTGAAAGAGAGAGAGAGAGAGAGAGAAAGGGAGTAAGACTCACTACTGCTCGAGGTGGAGAAGAAGAGGCACATAACCTGGCCGCGAAGCCGGCGGCTACCGGCTGGACGAGCAAGCTGCCCAGTGGCGCTTGTCGTCAAGAGGAGCCTCGAGAGTAGGCCCAACGTCGCCATGGCTCTAGGTCGGAGCGGCTTCAGCAGCAGCGGCCGCCCGATCACCGCGACGACTACTGACTGCGCGCCGCGCACACATCATCCGCGGGCGCTCGCGTGATAGGCCCCGTACACCGGCTGTTAGCGCGCGCGCGCGCGTTCTCCCGCGGAGGAGACGTGCGAGCGAGTAAGAAAGAGAGAGGGAGAGCAGAGCGGCAAGCGGCTCAAGGCTAATAAAGCTACGAGTCAGACATCGGAGTATAACAGCGTGGCTCTCTGTGCGCCCACTGTAATCCCTGGCGGCGCTTGTTGTCGCAATATCGCGTGACGACGGGAGGCTAAAATCGGGCCTGTAGACACTGGGGTATATAGCGAGAGAGATGCGCTCGATCCTGATAACCGGCTGCAACCGAGGCCTCGGTCTCGGCTTCGTCAAGAAGCTCGCCCAGCAGGCCAAGCCGCCCGAGAAGATATTCGCCACCTGCCGGGACGTCGGCAAGGCCACGGTGAGTAGTCGCTTGCGGAGGCACGCGCTTTTCTTTTTTTCCTTTTTATCCCGTGCTCGCGGAGGTACGGGCGATCAGCCGATGACTCCATAGCGGCCGCGTCATCGATGAGCCAGCGAGCCGAGAGAGGCGTGTAACTTTACGTAAGAGCACTATATGCCGTGAGCGGCCGTGATTGCACGGGGAAAATTAAAGGGCACGAGGGAATAGCGAGGCTAGAGGAATTTCGGAGCAGGTGCGCTCCGGTTTAACGCTGACACTCACCGACGGGCGGCATTTTGATTCCTACGATCGACTCCGGCTGTAGTACGTTGAACGTGTGTGTCCGTTGAAAAACTGGCCGTGCTAGTTTCGGCAGGCTATTTCACACTGGTAACTCGCGCGGAAGGAGGAGTAGCAAGAACTGGAGAAGTGAGAGGCTCGTCGTCGCGAGAGAATAGCGCTCTGTGACGGTCGAATGATGACTGGAAAAGTGACAGCGGAGCCGAACGCTATAAGCTCTCTCGGAGCGCGGCGCCACGCTTCGCCGCGAGGCTACACCTTGGCTAGGGAGCGATCAAAGCCGAAGATAGGATCGCTCGCACTCGTATCGCTCGTTTCTCTCTCTCCCTCTTTCTTTCTCGGTTCTTCTTTCTCGCTTTCTTCGACTTTATTTTTTCGACGTGTTGAGGCCGACGGAATTGTTAATCAATGGCGACGCAGGATTAGCCGATGCTCGGATGTCAGATATTTTTCCGTATTAACCATGAGGTTTGCGAATGTTGCGCAATTCTCACCGACCTTTGTAACCGGCAATAGCAACTGGCGCGATGACAAGCGGAATTTCAAGCCGCTCTAGAATGATCCGCACACACGCCTTCGGGCGATCGATTTTTCCTCGGCTTTACTTTTTCGCCCATACGCCTGTGTGTGCCTCCAGGGAGGCATATTGTAAATAACGAGGTTGCTGAATCGAGATCGATTGCGATCGCCACTGGGGTTTTTTATCTTTTTTTTTTCTTCTAATTGTTTTTGTGCGATCATTGCGAGATATTTTTTAAAGTTGTACCCTAGACTCCGGGTTCGAAACATTCAAATCCTGGCGCCGGTCGGCCGGCCGTTCGAACGCGCGAATTAATGACGTCACGAAAAAAATAACGCCGACGTCACGCGTGCGGCGATAACGCTTGCGTTTTTCTTTGCCAAATCAGTTCAGTTCGGTTCGGGTTCGGGTTCGGTTTCCCCTTGTTTCGTACGTTCAAGTTCAAATTTTAGCCAATCAGATTGCTCAAATCTGAGTTTGAACACATGAAATAAGCGGAAACCGAACTCGAACCGAACTGAACTGATTTGGCAAAGAAAAACGCAAGCAATAATATAACTATTTCAAATTTCGTTGCGCTGATGATGTCATTAGTCGTAATAAACCCGAGAGAACACGGCTGCGCGCTAATTATCCTTCGATGGAATTGTTTTTTTTTTAATGGAAAATAAATGTGAGCGCGATTACACTGTAGCGCGCAGTAGACTAAAAGTCGTTGAAATTTATCGTTCGATAACGAAATAAATGAAATTTTTCGTCGTCTGGCGCACGACGGCGAGAAATATTTCGCGCTCATCGATAATGATCTTTAAACGATTTCTAGAAAATCAAAGCCTCAATCGATCTGTATTATACTTACGTAAAGCGAGTATGTGCGCGAATCTTCCCACGAATTGCGAAGAGCTTTGAGCGCTGATTTGTTCTTCGACTTCTGGTTTAACTTCAGCGGGCTCCTCGGGCTTTTCTTGTACTTCGCTAGGATCCGCCTTCGGCTCGTCACTCGTCAGATTTTCGTTGCTCAACTCGGATTCTGATAGCGGTTCATTTTGATCTTCGTTTGACGATATAGGAAGAGATTCTGGAAACATGACGTCTGCGAACGTCGAACGGACGCAGATTTAGTTTCATTAGTTTTTAATCGGCTTTGACATTTCCCGTAATTTTTGTATTTTTTTTTGTTCAACTTTTTAATGATTAAAGATAAATTGTTGTTTTTTTAAGAATCGTGACAAAGTTCTTAAACTTCTCGCAATGTTTGCTAATCGAACTGCATTCTTGATTTATCACAATCCGATCGGTAATGCAAAGCCGGATAAAGTACGCGGCGAATCTTTATATTTGGTAGTATTTACTACTTACAATAACATTTACATTCGGTTTCATCTTTTTTTTCCATTGTTTTTTTTTCTTAATTTTACTATTTTTTTGGGATTTTTTAAAAATTTTATGTAACGCTTGCACAAGAATTTGACATTTAATTAACGAGATTGGTTATGTTGACAAACAAAAAAACGAAATACAGTTGTGCCCATATATACAGTTATTTATTTATTTGATTCTTTGTAAACTTTATTCTTCTTTTTTACTGCGTCATTATTTCTGGACAAAGCGCAAGAATCATTAAAAAAATCTGCTCTGTCGATTCGAATACTTTATCGAAGAACGATGAGCCATCGGCTGATATTTTTAAAAGAAAAGAGCCTCGGTCCAAGCGGTATTTTTGAAAAATATGCGTATACGCTTTTTACGATTAATCCAGATTTCACACTACAGATTACATTACGTGACTTCGTAAATTTCAAAGATAAGATACTCGTAATCAGTTATAAAACTCGTAAAGCGCGAGCACGATGTCATGCGATTAACATTCGATCAATAAATATTCAATTTCTTTAGTCCAGTCTCGCGTGTCATTTTGTAATAACAAAGCTTAACGAAAGGATCGTTGTTGAAAAATTGTCAGATGACACAATATGGAGTGACTTGAAACATTTTTGTTAGAATTAGAAACAGCGAGTGAAAACAATAAAAATAACAAAGACATATGCGGAAACAATCGATACATAATTGCTTTACTATAAGTTGAAGAATCGCACCGATCGCGTCTAACGATCGTTTATGATATAAAAGAGCGAATAGGGGGTAGGGCGAGTGTGTATAACGATTATATACCCAGGAATAACTTACGATTATTTCGGTACGTTCCGTTTTGTACTTTCGCCGAGTGCAGAGCGTCCTCATTCTCCCCGTCGGAATCCGAATTCAGCGTGGCTGACTTGCTGCGGCACAGACCGCAAAAGCCCTTTTTCTTACCAGTCTTCGACATAGCTAAATAATACGATCACTGGGCTAACGCAACGATTAGTTTACACGTACATTAAAGACACCGACAACTGACAACTCTCCCTCTCGCGTCATCAAGCCAATGCCCGCTAAACAGACTTACAATCGAAGATAAGTCACTTTACTCGCGGTGATAAAGCGCGCCTCTCTCTACCAGGATATGTATTATCGAGCGCGATTAGAGTTACGCGGAAGTATTGCACTTTCAGGTGTATAGAGAATGCACATGACGGAATTTATATGGAACTGCGTTGAAGGACACGTTTCAGACGCGGTTGCTGTGTGTACGTAAAAGCCGGCGAGCAACCCGGCGGCGTTTATTGCTCGCAACGAAATCGATGGCATCGATCGGCCGAAAGGAGGACTCTTGGTGCGTTGCCTCCTCGTGTTAATTTCATGCGTTCTATTCATTGCGTGAGCTGCTAAATACCCCCCCCCCCCCATTGATTTTCTTTGTATACAGTTTGTGTTGTATGTGAAAGTGTATGTCATTTTTTTTTACTTTTACAGGAACTCACGAAACTTGCCAGCGAACATAAAAATATCCACGTTATTCAAATAGGTGAGACGTGATAGTTGTTTATAAAATTAAAAAAAAAATCAATTTCTTTTAACAAGGCGGACTGGACGATAATGATTGACAATTTTTTCGTTTGTTGCTTTGCAGATTTAAGAAACACAGAAGAGTATCCAAACTTAGTGAAGCAGGTGCAGGATAACGTAGGCAATGCCGGGCTCAATGTGCTGTTCAACAATGCTGGAACGTCCACCAAGTTTGCGCGGCTTTCACTTGTTAAGGAGGAACAGCTGACGGATTCGTTGAAAATTAACACCGTCGTACCGATACTCTTGGCTAAAGTAAGAGAAAGCTTATGTTTAAAAAAAAACATTTTTATTTAGACTTAATTTAAATTTACCAATCGATTGTCGATAGGCTTTCTTGCCTTTGCTGAAACAAGCCTCATCTAATTCTGCCGACAAAACGGGTATGAGTGTATCAAGAGCCGCTGTTATAAATATGTCGTCGATCCTTGGAAGCATAGGAAACAACGATCAAGGTGGATTTTATCCTTATCGCTGTAGCAAAGTTGGTACCAACAATTTCGATAAATATTTCAAATGTTGCATAATTTTTTTTCTATCATCGTTTAAATACTTTTTAGACTGCCCTGAACGCTGCCACGAAATCCATGAGCGTGGATTTGAAAGGCGATAACATTTTAGTGATAGCTTTGCATCCTGGCTGGGTGAAAACCGACATGGGAGGAGCAAACGCGCCGATGGATGTAGATACTTGCATTACCAATGTACTGGGTACTCTAGAGTCGCTTACAGAAAAGCACACTGGTTCATTTCTTCAGTTTGATGGCAAACCGTTACCTTGGTAGATTAGTATTATTTTTGTATAATATGCACACACCAATTAAGTATTGTTGTTATTGAAAAATGTAATTTTTATAATAAATAGAATACAAAAAAATATTTTTCAATTCTATTCCAATGACAATAACAATAGAATGAAAGTCAATGTAAAACTTGATTTATTATTTAAAGAGTTGAGAAATTGATTATAGTTCTGCCGACAATTTTGACCTTCATACTTTTTACATTGACATTAAGTTTCATTGATTCGTGAATATAAACTCATTTCTTAATTAAACTTTGTTTTTATTCATTCATATAATTTTTCAAGTGATAAACTCTCACTTAGTTATACACTCTAATATAAAATGCATAAACCTAATACATCTAAGGGCTATTATCAAAAGTATATACAATTTCATTATACTTAGATTGTACTTTTTACAATACAAATCATTAAAAAGATGTAAAATGTCTTCAAGAAAATATTTAAAAAATTACAGAATTAGACATTTTGTAAACAATTTTTTCTGCACGCAAAAAATTGTTTATCTTCAATTACGCTACAGTGTGATATTTATAAATAAGTATTAATCCCAATATACAATCCACATCATTCTCAAGAGTTTGAGCAAAATTAAATACAATTCAAATAATTATATAAAGTAATTTACATTACACTGAAAGTAATACTAAATGCAAATTTTTCCATTGCAACACTCGCTCAATCTTCTCAATATACTATCACACATAAAATTTGATCCATTCACATCGTAGAAATTTGTCCACACAATAATTATGTATGCAATTATTATGTACACATGTCAATATGTATAACAAGTAGCTGAGATGTAGCATACTTTAATCAGTCTTTAATCTTTTCGGTGCAGGTTCACTGTTTTGCGAATTAGAATCCTCAGAGAATCCTAGGTGTGTGGAGAAATCTGTTAATCCTTGAGAATCACTAACAGTAGAGAAACCTACAAAAATTTTGCTTGATTATAGATATTTGAGTATTTTACAATAATAATAAATTAAGTAGTTTCAAATATAAAAAAAAAATTAAAATCAAAATAGAAGTAACTTTCAATAATACACTGAACATACATGTATTAGAGTCCTCAGTGAGTCCAAAATTGGAGTTAGAAGAGTCTATGGCACCTTTCCTTGCTAATCCATTTTCTTTTTCAGCGGCAGATTTTATCTTTTTTTTCTGCAAAATAAATTTAAACCAAAATAAAATTCTTTGTACAAAAAAGTATTGAGTTTTGATAAATTTCTGATTGTAATATTATCCATAAAACTGAACAAAAAAAAAATTGTAATAAAGTGTAGGCCATTCCAGGTTTACAATCTAACTGTACTCACTTGATCCAGAGTTGATATGGGAACCCATTTGTAAATTTTCATAGTGGTCTCTCCTATCGTAACCCACTTCTTCTCCCTGCAGGTACAAAAATAAGCATGAGTAAAACGAAGTGAAGTAGGCCAAGCCCGAAAATCGAGGGTACAACGTAAAAATAATGATAAAGCATCGAAGGGACTTTGTTCAAGGCACTTACCAATGGCGTACTTTATCAACAACTTGCATAACCCGTTTGATGTCATCCTTCGCTCTGCTTCGTGTCTCCGCTCGCACGGACCGCGACATCATAATATGCTTATCGTCGGCCGGACGAGATTTATTTATTTTCATTCAACTCAAAAAGCACGCCGGGTGAGCCGCATTCGATTATGAGCCGAGGACTCTCGTTCGCTCGAAGAAAGGGCGAGGTTAGGCGCTTAGTTGGCTACACCGCCAAGGCTCGTTCGCAACAACGCCGACAATGGCGGCTCGAAACGGACTCTTCGTTGACGTGGAGAGTGTTATCGATTGAAAATTCCTTTTTTCTTCAATGAAAAGTTAATGCTTGTGCAAAGTTGCATGAAAAATCGATTTTTAATTTTTTTTTACTTTATTTATAAAGACCTTTCTCGTGAAATTGAGAATTAAATAATTAAAAATTTTGTAAGCGGTAGTGGAGTTGCTATGTTGCTAATTGATTTTGGGGGGTCGCTACTGTAAACTGTAACTGAGAACAGACCTTTACTTCCATGATAAGCGTGTGTACAAACTTATAACCTAGTCGACAAAATTTTCGAAATTTCTTATTTATAATTTGTTGCTTAAAAAAATGCCACTGTTTCAAAAAGAAGAAGAAACCCGAGAACAACGGCCTGATGAATTTATGGTGAGTTTCTATTGTTTTCATTGCTATATGTTATCTTTGGAAATTTTAAATGACTTGATATTTTAAATTGCATAATCTGGTTTAGTAATTGTCATTTTTATTAACATTTTAGATAAGACCATGTCATATGTATGATGAAGAATTTATGAATTGTCAGAGACCCAAATCGCGTTTTCATCAATACTTTATATGGGGAGATTACCTGGATTGCTGGCAATGGCAAACAGACTATTACAACTGTAAAAAGTGGCAGTCAAAAAGAGATGAAGAAGCATACGTAATGAAAATAGCTCAATAATCATTTTTATAAATTTCATTGATTTTTTCAATAACCTGAAATATACTTTTTAGGAAGAACTAATTGCAAGTGAAAGAAGACGTAGATTAGAAAGATTAAAAGGGCATTATCAAAATAATATTTGGGAAAAAAGGGATAAACCACCGGAAAACTGGGATGCTCCTTTACCAGACTGGTTGGTAAAAAAGAATGAAAATACGTATCTAGATTTAAAAGCTAAAGACATAAGAAATGGAACAGTTAATGATTATGATATGAAAATTTATAATGCAATACCGTGCTCCATAATGTAATTGTAATGTACAAATGTGATACAGTCTATTTTGATAAATAATTATATTAGTATCTGTTTATGAAATATAATTTAGCAATAAAAATCGTTAATGTTGGTTTCAAATATGCTTGTTTTAAACTACTTTGCAAAGAATTCAAATAAATTACAAAGTACATTTGGCACCTCTGCAAATATTTTAAAGCGCAACTATAAAAAAGGCATTTTATGACATAACAGCGCAAAAACAACGATACAATGTATATTTACTGAGACGACGACTAAAAATATATTTCCTCGCATTTTCAACGTATGAACGCATAAATTGCAGGTTTCTCGCTGCGCCGAGGGTAAATCTAATTTTAGCCACATTTTACGGGCTAACGATCCAAAATCATCGCGTCATCATTACGCAAGCTCCAAAAACTAGCTTCACGAATCGTAACGAACAAAGTAAAAGCCAAGCGTAGAGCGCCGAGCCCTTCACCGCATTCGACGGGAAATCTCACAGCCTCCGAGCGAGATCGGCCTTTTAGAAATTCAAACGATGACGAAAGCCTTCAAATTTGGCTCTAGCTCACGCATGCGTAGAAATTCGGAAATAAATCGGAAATGAAATCTCGAAATTCAACGCGTTGCACAACACACGAGGATAAAAAAACAACAGTAGGCACATAGTCACCTGCGGAGCGGGCGTCGGTGGCGGTAGCGGCGTCACATAGCCCCACCACTCTCGCGCCCACGACCTGTTTCGCACGTGCTTGTACACGGTCCACTGCACAGCCGCATTCATTTGTTTACTCGGCGCCATCGTCATCATCGTGCTAGTGTCAAGTGTAACAAAGAAGGGGAGAGGTTGGCGTCCCTCTCTCTCTCTTTCGTCGCGGGGTCATAATAAAAAGGAAATCGGTGTCTGTCTTCGGGTGACGCCGCCGGAGAGTCATAGTTGTTACATAGCTCGAGGAGACGCCGCCGAATTACGTGTGCGCCGCATATAAACGGTGCGTTGAAAAAGCGGGAAGGTCGCGACGAGAGGCGGCCGGCGTCGCGCGTTTATATACAGAGAGAGAGAGCTTATACGCACACAAACTCAGGCCATGCAGTCGCTGCGTACCTCGCGCGGCTTCTCGTAATTTCGTGCACGCGCGCAGTGTCCATCGGCCAAGCGAGCCATCACCTGTGGCCTCCGCAGCTGAAATTAGAATTTATCCTGGCGTCGTCATGTCGTTCCTGGGAACAACGACGCTCATCGAGCAGCCGAGGCAGCTCAATGGGAAATCATCGGTGCGCCGCTGGCAGCGCACGCCCGCTGTTGACGACGAGCTAGACGCCGAGGTCCAGTTTGGCCAGAGGCCCAGGCCACTCCTCAACGAACGGACGTTCACTTTGATACTGATACTCTTCTCCCTGAGCGTCGTCGTTGGCAAGCTGTTTCTCAACCACGGTGAGCGACTCATCCGTCAGCGATAAAGTCGCGCCAGCTATATCCGTCTGTCACGCCTATAAACGTGCCTTCCCTCTCTTGCACTTCCTTTTCAACTCTCTGACACTTTCACTCTGATTTCACTTGACCAAAGCATGATATGCAGTACAATGGATGGGATAACAAACGTAGATAGATATGAGCATGCAAGTGTACCCACTATTACGCAGTGATTTTATTTGTAAAACATCTGGTATAGTTTTACCAAGTGATTAAAGTACCTGATGAGTCATATTTTAAAATAGTGACAAATGTTGTGTCTTACCTTCTTACACAATGTATCTTATAGCTTAACTTCCCTGTAATATATATATTTTCACTGATTAAAAACATTGTAAACTACACTGAGGAATGTACTCTTATCTCTTTGTTTAATAAAGCAAATGTAAACACGAATGAAAATTATCATAACACTTGCTTCTGTTTATTTTTTATTTACATATTTTTTTTCCTTTTGAATTCCTGCTTGCAAAAGTAATAAATATAGATTATTGGCAAATAAAATTGAAATATATTTAAATATAAAATAATATTGTTATTTTAGACTTCTTTGGCTTTTTGGATATTGATAACAAAGTCAATGGAAGCATTCACAATTATAAGGACATAACAGATAAGGCAATCATTCAACCTCTCAATAAATATACATGGTTTATTAAGGCAGTGGTTACAGGATTGGCAACTACAGGAGTTACCTGGTTTATCCTTTACGAGGATAGTCATATTCCAGGTGTTAACCCACCTTCTCCATTTAGTCCATCAAAAAAAAGGTAAATTCATTTTATTGTTTTATATGCAGAATTTAAATTCTTTATATTTCAATTATAAAATTAATATATTTTATTTTAGGATTTATCCACAATCCTCTACCTTGGAATTGAACTACTTTGTTGGAGGTTTGATTGGTTTTTTAGTATTTCTTTACATGTGCCTTTAATATTAAATATTAAATGCTAAGATAAAAAATAATGAAGTGTATGAAACACTTCTTATTACACTACAAGTGCCTGTTGGCAAAAAGTACAATTTTAAACTACTTATTTATTTAAAATTAAAAAGAAATGTGAACTATTTTCTTAGAAAGTTATATCTATTTTTTCTTTTTTTTTAATTTCAATATTTAATACAATATTAAGTTATTTATTTGTACAGTAATATGCTTTTTGCATACTGTTCCTAACTAAATGACATTTATAATCAGTATTGAATTAACTGGTTATCAATTAGTTTTGTTTGCTATTAAGACTGCTTTGTATTAATATTTGCATAATGTTAGTTATTTAAGTGAGATATGCATAAATCAAAATTAGGTATATTGTGGAATGTTTTGTAATAAATTATACAGTAATGTTATATTGTATTTGTAATGAATATAACTTCATTAATTGTTTACATAAGAGGAGCAAGGGAAGTTTTTATTTTAAGATCTTTCAAATCTAAGAATATATTAAATTATATTTTGTAAAATTGTATTAAATAAATCGTAATAAAATCTATTCTATATCATATAGTATACTAATTATTACATTTATATTTATCTATTGTCAAAAAATTAAAGAATGCAAGATTTTAAGGGAACAATAAATTACAAAACATAGATAGTAAAAAAATTTTATTGCAATGATTTCATAGTGGAGTATAAATTTTCAATGACTAATATAAGATTACAATATCTGGATTTTGTAAGTTACATTTTTTATTTGATTGAAGAAGGAATATATTTATTTAGTGTGGAACGAGGCACATGTTTTAATCACATAATTTTTTTTCTATTAAAATTATTTGTGTAATTAAAACATTTAGCTAGATTTTTAAATATGTATGAAAAAATCAAAGTAACTTAATATTTTAAAATGTATTATTTGCAATTGGTGTATATACAATATAATCTTTTGTGCATAAATAATTAAGAGTATACAGAAAGTCAATTAAAACTATAATATTCACTTTTTATGCTTATATATGGTAATTGACAATAATTTTTATAAAGAACAATTGATATTATCACTTAACATAACAGTAGCATGGTACTTAATTTAAGTTACTGCACTTACTCATGATTAGCATTAATCATTTAAAACTGAATTGACATAAATTACAAAGATTTATATGCAAAGAACAAATTCTTAAATAGTACAATTTTAAATCAATAAGGAAATACTGAAATTCAAATTCAATTTATACAACAATACTTGCCATAACATTATGAATCAAATTAAAATAAATTATTTTACCTTATTATAATCGGTATTGTCGTAATTTTAAATATTTTAAATGCCAACTTACTGTGTTTTTACAACAAAACGATTTTAAGACTACTCAACTAATAAATTTCAAATGCATCCTTAAATTCATTTTCTACAATTTCGTTTATAAAATTTACTAAAAAATTACATTAATTGCAATAGCTCATAATAGTTAAACAATCTAATTGCTATTTTAAAAAATTATTTTCTTGACCCTACTGTCAAAAAAATCGTTCAAAGAATTTCCGAATGACTCGATCACTTAACGCTAAAGTCGTGTATAAAAGTAGCAATTACAATTCATCTAAAATTCGTAATACGTAACATGATTTCAAAAAATTGTTAGCTAGCTCCGTGTTGCTTCTCAAACATGTGAAAATTCTCGAAAGTTTACAATAAGGAAGACTAAGAAACGTGCACTTATTGCTTAACGGTCAAGTGAACAATTTGGCAACGAATCATCCACCATACGTCGCGTACGTCAAAGCACACCAGCGCAATCGTCGATATATAAGCTACACACCTCGTCTTTCCTGCGTCAAAGTCTCGCGAGTAATTGCGTATAGCTTACGGTATATTAAATTCATCTCCATAACACAACTTATACAAATGGAAACTTACTTGTCTACGTATAAATAAAGACTGCGAATGGGCACTTTGTGATAATTGGCTTCTTAAATTATTGTTAATGTGTGCGGATGATTATGTACTTGTATTGTCCGATGTTCCAGTAGTTTGGAAATGTTCAAAAGCCACGATGTTTATTACCATTATTGTGTTTGGCTCCCCGTGCGATTATGCGTTCGTTAACCAGTGCCTTCCTCCTGTACACAGAGGAACGTCTTTGCGCACAGCATGTTGAGTTTGTCTGTAAGTGCAATAAGAGACGTGAGTTTTGATAATGATCAATAAACAAGCAGTGATATAATATTTCAGATAGATTATATCACAGATATCATCAAGATTGAGACAGATAATGTGAAATTTGTGCAATGAACTTACGCGAGGCAGATATTAACCACTTGGGTTTATTTGGCGAGGAAATGAATATGCAGTAAACAGGAATACCAGAGAGCACGAATGCCGAGCCAATTCCGACCTCCCAGGGCGTAACGTAGCACGGCAACGTCACCAGGAAGATGCAGATCACGAAGAAGATAATGGGCAGTGCTAGTGGTACCTGAAATGAAATTAACGTTATCGTAACATTTAAATACGAACATTGAAAATCAAGTTGAAGGACAAAAAAAGGAAGTACGCCTCGTCGTAACGTACTTTGATGGGCCTATGGAGATCCGGCCTTTTGTAGCGGAGCCAGAGAAGACCCGTAACCGACATCGTGGTGAAAAGAGCCTCGACGAAGCTCACGTAGTTGATGAGAGTATAGACGTCGTCAATGAAAAGCAGCACGAGCGTGACCACGCACTGAAAAGCAGTCGAGCGTGGGATATATGAGCGCTATGACGATTATCTCATTGATACATCCGCATAGCTATATATACGTATATACACAGAGAGAGAGATTGAGAGTTGGGCTTCGCCGTGTATATGTACACAGCGGCGGCCGCGTCACTTACGAGAAATATCAGCGAGGGCATTGGCGTGAGATTCTGGACGTTTATCAGGGATATGGCGGCGGGCAGGTGGCCGTTTCGCGCCCCAACGAAGAACAGACGCGAACTCGCGAATATCGCGCCGTTCAGGGCGCCGAACGTCGAGCAGGCGACGAAGAACGGCATCGTCCACGACATTGCGCCCAACAGCTTGTCGCCGAATGTCTGTAGAAAAATTGATTTTTCAATAGTTCGTTTGTTCATATTATTTTGCGATTTTTAAAATTCCTATCCTACTCACCACTGCTACAGCATTCGATGCGAGTATTTCATCTCGCGTTAACACAACGAAATAGGCCACGTTCGCGAGTACGTAGATTACAGTGACGAGCGGCATCGAGATGCAGATGGCTCGTGGTAAATTTCTTAAAAAAAACAATTTTTACAAATTTCAATTTCAGCAGTCGAAGCCTTAGTAACCCTGTATTTATATGTATAAGCGAGTCGTTAATATTAAGGTCGATGCGTACTTGTAAGGCTCCTTGAGCTCCTCGGTGACGAAATTCAAATAATTCCATCCCGAGTAGGAGAACAGCCCCGAGTAGATGGCCAGGGCTACGTATCCGGGCTGGGTCTTGGTGCCGGCCATCGGATGATGAAAGTTCTCCGTGTGCCCGATGCAGAGCCAATAAAGCCCGGCCATCATGATTATGATGAGAGCGAATATCTTGGTGCCGGTGAAGACGTCCTGCACCCTCGTTGCCCACTTGACGTTCCAGCAATTGACAGCGGTGAGGAAGCCTGTTTAATCACGCCGTTTCGTTATTGCAATCGTCGTGGTCGTTCGGAAAAGAAAATTAGAGAGCTAATAAAAGGGAGCAGTGTCGCTTGTTCGGCTGCATCGATCGGCGCGAAATAAAAAGCGAGAGAAGCTCCATTAAAGCTCAGTAGGTCAGAGGCCAAGAGTAGCGGAATCGCCCGCTAGAAATCGTGTGTATGTGTGCACATACACGCTGCACGCGTACTCACGTGTAATGCACACGGATGGAGAAAGGGCCATCGCGAATCGATAGCGAGATGAAGGAAAAAGAGAGAGGGTAGTACAGATATTGGCGGACTTACAAGTGATGACCGCAGCGATAAGTCGGATGGCCTCGTACGGCGGATCGCAGCCACCCCAGATCGGCTGGAGTATGTACTGAGCAAACGTGAGGGCTGTTATGGCATTGCCAGTCGGCACCAGAATGAACAGCGCTACCCACAGATAGAGAAACGCCGGCAGCGGTCCAAATGAGTCGCTAATGTAGGCATAGTCACCTCCAGACTTTGGAATCATCGTACCTGCACGCGTATCGAGAGAAAACGTGCATAAGCGAACAATAAAATCATTCAATAAGCGAGTCGATGATAATACTTACCAAGCTCGGCATAGCATAGCGCGCCAATGAGCGACAGAGCACCGGAGAATATCCAAACGAAGAGGGCCTGGCCAACGCTGCCACTGTGGGTGAGGACACCTTTTGGCGAGACGAAAATCCCAGCGCCGACGATTATGCCAACGATTATGGCGACGCCGTCGAGCAGGCCGATCTCCTTCTTCAGCTTGACACCCGTGCCGAAGCCACCGTCGTCCTCCTGCTTCTGCTCCGAGGCCGTCAACGATCGGCCGGCATTGCCGTCGTCGCTGCTCGCGTTGACGCGCAGGATCGCCCTGGCGCGCTCGCGGTTGCACGGTACCACTTTCTTCGGCATTTTTCCGTTTATTTCTGTCGTCGAGAGACTTTCTGCGGAGAATGGAGGTGCGTTGAGCTTGGAGTGATTGGGAGATCGATTGCTTTTGGGCAGTTTTAATGATAAGAGATTAGATTGGAGCTGGCGGCAAGTGGCTTTGGATGTTAATCTGAGATGGAAAGTCTTAATTATTGATAGAAACGATGATTATGGAGTATCGACGGTTAACTCGTTGTTTGCGATGATAAAAAAAGGGGGTAAAGGAAGGAGCGAGCTATAAGCAGGGAGCTGCATTGTTGTAAATGATGTTATGTAGATGCAAAAGCATAGCAAACATGAATATCTCCATTGTTTACGAACAGGAGCGTCGTGGATACAAAGTTATATTTCCGAGGGAGAGATAAGCTATTCGCATAACGCACGAAATGTTGTACAAGCAGTTTATAAGCGAAACCGCATCAAAGCGCAGCTGTATATATATTGCACAACGGCGCAGTGTTTACTTGGGCTGAGGATAGAAGAAAAAAGGAAAATAAACGCGAATATGCAGGGAGCTCTGCTCCAAAACAAACTCGCCGCGAATCCGATAAAAGCACGTGTGTGTGTGCGGTCTTATCGCGCGTGGAACGTCGTAACGTCGTAATTTCCATAACGGAGGTAGTCTGTTAAAAAAAATTGAATGGGAATTTTCTCGCTTTTGTTAGCTAAGTTGGGCTTATTTTTTCTTTAAATCTATATTTGAAATTTTCCTTCTTTTCATCGCTCTTTCAAAAAAGTTTGTAACGTTCTGAAGTTCACGCGAATGTAGATGCTCGTGTTGTCAATGATTCATCGGGCGATAGTGTCGGCTTGTCGTAGTTTTTCCGACGAGTTATGGGTTTTGATGGATAGTCATGCGAGCCTTGGGGATCGGATGTTGCGAGAGCTCTCGTGCTTTTGCACGACCGATTTCCGATGTTAATTGGCTGTGTAGCCTATAGGCTGGATTCTTGTAATAATGGATTTAGGTCGATTCGCGTTCGATTAACCGCCTAGAAATTATGGTAATTTTTTTCAGACGTTCTTTTTATTTTTTTAACAAGTCTATGTCGGATAATTTAAACTGTTTAAGATTTTTTTTGCGCGTGCTCTTGTGTTGTTTCCACGTCGTTTGCTTAAACACGAGGAATGCTCGTTATTTTTTTGTAATTGTTTTATTAGCGATGTGTTTCACGGGTGAACAATTTTCAATGCCTCGAGAGAGAGTTAACAATACAATTCTGTCACTTACAGTTTGAGTAATCGTCGAGTGCGTTACGTATTCGATAAGTATTGAAGAATCATTGAATAAATACGTAATTAATGATCGATAGTGCAGTTATTTATGTGTGTATTTATCAATAATTAAAAACTGTTTGTTTACTTTTGATAAGAGGCTAACATTGAAATATCGCTTGTTTTGCAGGAATCTTATGACCATTAAAAAAGTGTAATAAAATATCCAACGAAAATATACGATACCCTATGAGCGTATACACGCGCTCTAGCCACTCGGCTCGTACGATCTTTTTGTGAATACAAAAGACGGTAGTATAGGGGCCAATATCGTGTCTTTGTGGCCTTTGTTCAAGACCGCGGCTTCCTTCCTCTTTCGAGAGAAGCTCGTCAGAGTCGCTCGAGAAGGAAAGAAAGAAGCAGCCTAGAAAGACTTTTCGAAACTCCAATCGACTTTGTTCAGCGATCTCGAGCCTGACTTCGTGTTCCTTTTCACGACCCTATTCTCTTTGTTCTTCGCTGCTTCCCATCAGCAAAGTTTATCAGTCTAGGTGTCAATGAGGCGAGTGTCGGTGCACTGAGCAGCTACTTTGAAGCTGACGTATAATGGTGATTTATCAGTGCTTGACTGTACTCGACTCTGTCGCTATATTTCGCTTTGAAGGAGGATGTACAAATTCTGATTTTCTTCGGAGAATTGTAGTCTAACGTAAAATTTGAAATATTTATTTACTATGTTTTTATTTTTGTAAATCCTTTTTTGTTACACGAGAAAACACTTTTATAGAGCTTTTAAAGTTCTATCTTTTAATGCGGCCTGAATTCGACTTAATTAATACTTTTTTGTGAGTCTCAAAACGTCGTGAAAAGGAACTGTTTAATCTAGCTCGCTTCCGGGCGTAAACGAGATAAAAATGTTAAGATGAATTATTGTACCGAGAAATACGCTGTAACAGCCTTGTCGGCATCGTCGACCACAATAAACGGATGAACTAGAATATAAATAATATCATCGATGTTTAACAACGTAACAATTAACACTTAATCAACATTTATAATTAAAAAAAAGGAATTTTTTTATTTTCTAAAAATAATTTAACAAAAAACATCAATCTTTTTGAGTAATTTCAGAGCCAAACAAAAGCGAGCCTCATTTCCAAAGTAACGCCGGTCTTATTATGTTCCAAGTCTGAAAGCTGTATACGCCTACCGAGTTCACGTGTACGCGGTACAAAGTAAAAAAAAAAAGTAAGAGCGACTGTTTTTTATCAGAGTGACTTATTGCACGAATGAAAAAGTCCATAAGAGAAAAGCGAGAGCGAATAGCACGGATGCTTGGATGAAGACTCTTTTAAAGCTGCGAAGACCGTGTGGTATGTTGAAGAAAGGAGATCGATAAGTGAGATATTATCCGAGTCGAAATAATGGCAGGTATAAATTCAGCAAGTTGGGATTGACAAATTTCAAAAATACAAGGAGCTGGAATAAACGACGTGACAGGGTTATTGAAGAATAAGTGATGTACGAGTAGGAAAGAAAATTTAGTGAGAATACAACGTTACGTCTTTGTCGTAAAAATATACACAAGATCGCGAGAGAGAGAGCCACGTGTTTATGGCATATGGGCGATACAGTTACGAGCAGCTAGAGCGTGACGAGCAAGTGTGTATCGACGGTAGACGCATGGGGTTGTGTTATTGATCGCTGTACTCCTACACAGCTTATTAATCGTGGGTTAAATGTTTGATCTATATACTTTTCGAAAAATTACACGTGTTTTTATACTGCCCATGCGACACACTGGCCATTGAGTCGATGCGAAAGGAAAGTTTTTTTTTAAAACCGAAGACAATGGGAACGCGTGAATGTTTGATGGGTCCAAAGGGTATTTGTACATGAGGGCTTTGTGAATATTTAGGGTAGCCGGCCGAGTCACAAAGACAAATTTGGCTTTTCATTGGCAGCGAAAGCTTCTCTGGGCTTTCATAACGGCGCGCTTTGGCAATCTCGCGCGGTCGTTATACTTTAATGACACATCGCCATTATTGAATAATTGAATGCGCTTTATTTCTCACGTTTCTTTGGATTCGCTCCAATGCGAGCGCGTGTATATTCCGATACTTTGTTTTCAGAATTTATAAACAACTTGTCGCTCACGTTTATACCGCGCTGTTTTATTATCCGGGAAAGAAACGGAATAATCGGCGTTATTTTGCTACTGCGAATAATTGAATGGTCTCTTCTCTCTCTTACTCTTTTTTCAAATGTGTTTCTATTACTTTCTAATTATTTATAATTGCGTGGATTATCTTTGATGATATAATTTCTTTTTTTTTCGTGCCAGTGTCGTCGTTTTAACAGGCATCAAGTGCAAAAAAAAAAACACAGACGAGAATAAATTCGGCAGACGCGAAACCAGTCGTTAAAAAAGACCAATAAACAAATTCCTAATTGTAAAAACGTGTCGTTAATTTTCACAAAAAATAAAGAAAACGTCGAAAGACAGAAAGAGCGTGCTCGCAAGGTAGACAGACACATCGAAAACTCGTTTGAAACTTGATTTTCTGCTCGTATCTGAGACGAGCCGGCGTCTCTCTTTATAAAGTAAATGCCTGATTAAATATTTAATCAACAATTTTTCTCTCGTTTTCGAAGCAATACCCGGTATAACGGGCTCGGTAAATAAAATAAAGCGTTGCCGCGACAATAGCGCGCCTGCTGCTTTTTAACATCTTGAAAGGTATGAGAGACTCGGCGTCTAACACGCATCAATCACACGCGCGCGCGCCACTGGCACCGTATTACATGCCGAATTCGATCATTCGCAAAGCCCGTCCAAGTATTGCGTCATAAAAACCTGCCGATCACACCAAGTCTGTCATTGTAACACCAAAATTTACAACCTGGCGTTAAGAAAAAGAACTGGTGGAAACATCGTTTTCTTCGTAGACCAAAAAGCTTGGATGGAAAATTTTGGGAAATGGAAAAACACAAAACCAGTGGCACGTGCAAAAATTAGAGCAAACATGTGTCGTTCAAACGAACAGGTAAGTCGAAAAGAGGCGAGGAGATAAGGAAAGCGTGGAAAATAGAAAATAGGCGTTTCGTAGAGAGGCGTCAACTTACTTGGCGAGCGCTAGATAAATAAGGAGAGAAGCCTGGAGTAAAGAAGTCGACGTCCACGTGGTAAGTGTGTATATAGGCAGGGTTCTCCTTGTCGTGCGTGGCGCGTATATACGGTTATGCGAGCGCGAGCAGACTGCCGGGGAAGAAGAGCGAGGCTTTCGGTAGGCAGCAGTAGCAGGCACACGCGGTGTGCGTTGGCGCCGGCGGCAACAACGCCGTCGTCGCCGACGGGGTCAGTCCCTCGGTGTCTTTCTCTCCCTCTCTCTTTGGCCTCCTCTATCCGGCGTGTGACGAGCACCGGTATACAGAGGTGTAGCGTACGGCCAGGTGAAAAATAGAGGCCAACACCAAGAAGAGAGAGAGAGAGAGAGACGCGCACACACTGTTACACAGAGGCGCGCTCGGAGCAAAACGGACGAAGCGCACGCGGCAGTTTAGCGCGCAGCCAGCCGCTCGTGGCGCTCCGGAGCAGCTCCGAAATTTTCGGAGCGCGCTATCGCCCCCGAGGCACACTCTACTTTCCCCCCGATATAAACTCGAGGCGACCAGGTGACGAGAGAGATGCCGCTTTGCTCTCCGATGCCGTGTACAGCGGACGGCTCTTTGTCACTGGCTGCGCTTCGCGGTGGTCTCAAGGGCCCCGGCGGCAGCTTGGGGCGGCTCGCTCCGTCTGTGGCAGCGCGTCCCCCGTGTGCGGCCGAGCTGCAGCCGGGCTGGCCGACATGCCGCCAACTGCGGCTCCTCCGAAGCGCGCCTCGGCTTCTATCTCATTTGCTCTGTATCACGAGCTGTGCTTCTTGCACTGTCTCTCCGTGTGTTTTTCGGCTGATGCGCGCGCGCGCGCACGGAGAGCGAGCTGGAAGGGGAGGAGCCTCTCGGCTATCGTCGTTGTCAGGCCCGCTTATCGACGCGCTGCCCCCGCTGGCTTGCGGGCGGCTGCTGCATGTGCGCCGAGCACGTGTACCGGCCCGAGTTGGCTCGCACTGGCGCGATCACCCTAAAACTCCCCTCGATATAGCTAGCTCTGTGTGTGTGTATAGTGAGGTGGCCCCGCTGGGCGACAGTCGTTGCCACCGCGCGCCGCCGCTCTGCCCTTTCCACTTTGCCCCGGTGTGACGATCTGCGCGCGCGCAAGGACCGCAACCTCGGCTTTACCCCCCTACGTATGTACGCGTTCACTCTTTTTTCCTCCCCCTTGCCTCTCTCGCTTCTCTCTTATCTCTCTATTTCTGTCCTCGTTTCGCGCTTGCGCGCACTTAATGTACTTTGCGCGCTTGGCGTAACCGCCTGCTGCACCACCACCACCACCACCACCACCGCCACCGCTGAGCTTTATACCCGAGCAATTTCACTCGATTAAACTGCTGAGACTTTAAATCGAATATGCTCGATTTGTTCTTCAAGTGTTTCGTTTGGACGTGTCAATTAGCGTCATTCGATGCTAATCTGCAATTCGTGATGACTCAATACGATAGGTTTATTTATGTTACTTTTTATTTTATTACATTTTAAAGTTGACTTTGATTTTTGGCAATAAATTAACAGTCTGTTGGGAGAGTAAAGAACGCCTTCAGTTGTTATAATATGCCCAAGTATTAAAGCTGTAAAGAAGGCACTAATGACACTAACTGTTAAGTTAAATTTGAGTTTCAATCTTGTTTAATATTCTGTGCACTTTTTAAACTGTTTTGTAAACCGAATTGTTTAACTGTCAATTTCTTGTGATCTTAAAAAAAACATAAAATAAATAAGAGTTATTATCAAATAACTCTTATTTATTGCAACGATATAATCACTTTCAATTTCGTCGAACGATTAGAATCTTGATAAATCTTTATAATCTCGATCAATTTAAAATAAATTATCGATCAACCAGTATTTTATAACTTGATCAATCGTGATAATTAAAATTTGTCAAACGAAAAGTCCGTAAAAAAAAAACAAGTGGGCTCTCTTCCGTTGGTGATACGTCTCTATAGGTATCGACTTTGTACGTATCCGGCAATATCACTCACGGGGGCTTCATACATCATCATGATGCTGTTAAGTCTACTATACAGATTGACCCCGATGTTCTCCGGTGTCTCTGGCAATCACAAAATAATCACGCTTCGCAATAAGCACACCCAACACGCGCGCACAACTTCTTTTTCTCAACAAAACCAAGAGAGAGAGACGGCTACAACGACATAAATCACGTCAAACTCAATTAAAAACTAATTCAATTGTGCTCGATTTGTACGAGCGAGCAAACAAGATGATAAATCATAAATCGCTCGATATTCGCGATTGTCGCTTCGAAAGCACCAAATCGAAGGATAACCCAAAGGAAAAAAGGATATCCGCAAGCTCGAGCAGAGCTTCCCGCGAACAACCTAAACTGTGGCGAAACAAGGCGTTTATCACTGGCCGAGACAACTATATAGCATGTATATATAATATATATGGCTAATTGGTCATGTATCAGTTAACCCGCAGCGGAGGTTCGAGTCCCCTCGGCTCTCTCGCTTGCCATCGCGCACAGCACGCACACACGCACGATATAGCCGTCGAAGCACAACTGAACGCGCGCGCTCAATCACGCGTATATAAGGGCCCCTCTCTCTCTTTCTCTCTTTTACCAATCTCCGCGCGGACCCTCCGACTCGCTGATAACTCGGTTCGCGCGACGACCCCCGTTGTGCTGCTGTAATATAGACACGGCTATATTTGTCAAACTTTTCTTTCTCTCCCTTCTCAACTGCACGCATCTCCCTCTGGCTACGTTATTGTTTCTGGTAACGTGGGGTATGAATTTGATGGTTTAGAGTCCTTTTTTTGGATATTTTCGAGCTTTTATGCTACATGGTATTTTTTATGAGGGTATTCGGTTTTGCTAGTGTAGTGCACGAGTAACATTGTGTAACGTTTTTCATACGCTTTTAATGCTGAGATAACTTTTCTTGGTACTTGGTTCAAATTTTATGAAGACGATTACAATGACTCTGTGTACGTTTTATAAGAAACGTAGTACGAACGTAATAAAGATTTTATTACCGTACCGCGCGAATGTAATAAGTATTTTAAACTTTTTTTTACGGGACAATTGTGTACTTCATACATGGAAAATTTAACAAAAATTTAAATAAAAAATATTTGAAAACATTTGATTTCCTTGTTTGTAAAGTTTTTACAATATTATTACTTTAACAGTATTTAAATTTTACAAAGCTCGCAAAAGACAACGTTCCAGCCAATAATATTCGAGTTCCGTTAAAATCGAACGAATCAAATATATCGAGAAACTCGAACTTGAAGTTCTCTGGCGTCCGACTCCGGTTCTAATCTATCCAGTCAGCTGAGTTGTTGACACACACTCTCGGATTGTTGTTTTTTTAAGCAAAGTTACTTAAGCTTCATAAAACTACTGGACACTTTTAGTAATAGAATCCAATTATGGCAAAATATTCGTCAGATTCCGATTCTGATAGGAGTAGTAGCAGATATCGACGTAAACACACAAGGCGATCAAGGTATGTCAAACCTCTATAGTACCAAATACAGTAGATAATAATGACTAGGTATTGACAGTATAAATTTATGATTAAATCCTTCGTTAATTTTTTAAACAGAATAGTACATTGTTTATGAAATAACTAACTTTCTTATGAGACATAGTTTTTAGAGGTTATGTTGACAATAGTTGTTTTGGTGGTGAAGAAAGGGAACAATGTAGAATTTACGATTGTGTAGTATAAAAATTAACTGTAGCCTATTCAAAGTTCTTTAGATTCAAGTGACAGTTCTCCTTCACATCAAAGACGTCAGAAACACTCGAAAGGTCGAAGACGCCGACGTTCTCGCTCCAAAAGCAGAGACAGAAACAGACCAGGAAAAAGTTATAAACATCCTCAAGATAGCTCGAGAGACAGGAGGAAACATAGACCCCAGAGATCTAGATCTTCATCCGAAGAAAGGAATTCGTCTAGAAAGAGATCAGATTCTAGGGAAAAGTCTACTAGCAGATCCAGCAGTTCACAGTCAAATGCTAAGGTTCTCAACTTGGATAAGCCTGGTAGCACCTCAAGAGGTAAACAAGATCATGGTTTTTAAATGTAATTTTATAACAGTAAAATTGTAGTTTTTAATTCTTTATAACTTTACAGATAATTTTCTTATGAGTGACACAAAATTGAAATCATGTGTTTTGGAAGAAATTAATAATGATGAGTTTGTACCAAAACAATTTGTTTCAACAGCTAAAAATAAAGATTCAAAAGGAAAGAATATTGTTATAGACATGAATGACGATACCATTCATGTACCTCCAGTTACAAATATATCGAATATTTCAAATAGTATTTTTCACACGTCTGTAAGTACATAGTAATTGTATAAGCTTTTTAATATTGTAATAGTGAATGGCATTTAAAAATTTGTCAATTTACATTTCAGATAATGATAGATAAAGAAGCCAAGTTTGACAGATGGGTAAAGAAACTGTATTCCCTAAGGCAGAAAGCAATTAATGAATTCAATCATTCCTAGTTATTAAATCTCGTAATATAAATGTAAGAAGTATAATGTAAATTTCATAAATATTAGTGTATAATTTAAAAGACTTCAGTTTTTAACTTGTATTTATTTCTTGTATAAGAATTTACATTTTTATTTCATAATCCAAAATCCAAATTACATGTTTACCAATTACAATAAATGTTGTGATTTCTCAAAGTCACTAATCAGCGAATATTTGTAATAAATTTGCACTACTTAAATTTGATACATTTTACTTTGTCTTTAGAAATAACTAAGTATCTAACTGATGCATTAAAAATAATGAAAATTTTTTTATTAAAAAAGAAGTAGGTATATTAGAAATATTAAATTTACATGGCTATACAAATTTAGTGTCGCATTTGTCGCTGTAATTCTTATCACTCTTGTACAGAAATAATATATTCTCTAATATATGTTTCTAAAAACATTTATGTCGTAATTTCTATAAATTAACTAAACAGTAAAAATTAGTGAGATACTCGAAAAAATAAAAATAATAATAAATAAAAGATAAGTGAATAGTTTTTAAAGATATTTAAAATATTCGTAGAAACATCTCACTTTGGCATAAGGGAACAAAATAAAAGATAATTGTATTACACAATTATCTTGCACATTAATATTCATAAAAACGCTTGTGAATATTCTTTATAATTTTTATAATACTTGGAATGCACACATTCATCAAACGCGAGATCAATCAGTCACACCGTATTCAAACTTTTATCGTTTTTCTTTTCAAATAAAATGTTTACAAAGACGCAGTTACATTCTGCACGATCGGGCCAAAGTTGATCCTTTTTTTTTCTACAGCCAAAAATGGAAGAATTATAACAAGTGACATGCAACTATCGCTAGATATTATATTGAACGCGCATTTTTTATACGCGTATGCGATAGACATTAACATTTATTTCTTCTTATTGAGAACAGACTCTACATTGAGGATATCAAATTCTACAATATTTTTTCCAGCAAATTGACCGTAAACTCCTTTGGTTGTACTGCGTTTGTGTACTAAAAATGATGAAAAATATTATAAGTAAAACAATTAATTTTTTTTCGAACTTAAATAAATAACAATTGGTAACTTACTTTTTTCGTCAACTGGCGCTAACATGTAAGTCGGCATATTCTGGCATTCACGAGTTATATACGTTCCGACAGTGGAATAATCAGTAATCGCTGGATAAACTATCTTCATAGTTTCTCTAACAACTTCTGTGTCGACTTCGTAATAGCCTGTCACGCAAAGTATAACAATGAGAAAAGATCAAAAATAAATGTCAAATAAATTCCTTATATTTCCACCTTACCTTTGTAGACCTTCTTGAGAAGATCAATCATATTACGTGGTGGCAAGACCCTATGACGGTCTAACGGCATCACAAAGCAGCACTCACCTTCGACATCGATGATTCCAGTTTTGTTCTAAAAAAATAATCAAAGAATTTCAGCATTAGTTATCGACTCTCAACATTAATTAATAACCAAGAGACATGAATAAGGAGACATGAAGTTTCGCATGAATAATTAACTCACAATGCCAAAATCATGAATAAACCGTCCCTGCCGGCCACCTCGGAAGTCCGGCACGTCGATGTTCTCATAGTCGGCATCCATATCAATTTCAAAGCGTTCCTGGAAGTAGTTCGAGTCGAGTGCCTTCTGGAGTTTCAGGGCATAGGGCTCCTTGGCCTTGATCTGCTGGTGGAAAAGATCCGGGTCGGAGAGGAGGTTCTGCCGTAGCTCCTCGAGCCTCGCCGTCTGGTCGTAGGGTATGGTGTACCAGCCGGTGCGGAACTTGTGCATCTGCTCGCGCGCGTAGAACTTGTAGATGCAGAGCCCGCCGAACACGCCGATCAGCATCACGAGCATGCCCGTCATGAAGAGACAGTACGTCGTCACGCCGCTGGACAAGCTGCTGCTGCCGATTATCAGGAAACGCTTGCGCACCACATAGTCCGGCTTGGGATATTGGGCCTCTGGGTCTCCGTTTGCCTCCTCCTGTTGAAAACAAATCGTATGGTTTTAATTTGGGAGTTTTGCATGGAGAGGTGTGAATTTTGAGAGCACGTACAACATGCTGCCAACGTATAACGTATTTTTAATGCTTTGGCATTTTTTTTTCTTTCTAGATGAGTCACGTTCACGCGGCTGCGGGTATAGTATTGAATTCCGGCGGCGATAAGTGCGTAATTTATACTCGGTTTATATCAACAGCTAGCAAGTCTCGGTGAGTCCGTTATACGGTTGGTTTGTTGATTAACTTTTATGCGTGTATTGTCATTTTCATTTGATAAGACGGTAACGTGTCAGTTCGGCGCAACTTTTGTTTTCATAATTTTCAAACTAATTACGAAGTATATTAATATTATTTTGCATGAATTTACGAGTTTCGGTAATTTTGGTAATTAACGGTCGTTTGGAAAAAGAAACCGTTATGCTTTTGTGTTTTAACAAGACAAGTGTACAAGTGACCGACTAGTTATTAAAATAATATTTTTTTTTTTCTAGAAATTATTTATAACACGCTGTTTAATGAGAAAAGTTGTTATTTTCATTACGAGTGATTGCGTACAATTAAAAGCCGTCTTCGGCAAAATTATCGTTGACGTTATAACGATTTTAATGTAAAACAATTTTCATTGGAATTCTATAACAAGATAAAAACGCTACAAAATAACAACTATCAATCGGATAAGCTGTACATTTCTCTCGTTTCGTATACGCAAACAATCGAATTCGTCGAGATTTTCCGTTTCTTATATAATTAATTATTCGTTTTCTTATTTCCATTAAATTTAAATATCTCGTATTTACATATTGAGTAGTCGTTTATAATTTGAGCTACAAACATCATTGTTGATAAGAGTTAAATTTTCACAGTAACGCAAGCACAAACTCGACAAATTGATCAGCATCAAAGGTATAAGCATCTCGAGTTTTAACAATAACTCAATATTTTGATAGGGCAATTGTCGTGCAGTTTCTAAGCAGATAGACCGCTGAAGTACTTCGCACTTTAAAACTATCGATTTCACCGAATATGCTCTACTTTTGCAAACATCCCCCTCCCTCTTCTCGCCTAACACCAGCCCGAGCGAAGGAACGGCAAAGAAAAAATCGTTTCGCTGCTAAAAAATGTATCCGTAGTATCATCCATATTTAATAAGAGCCAAAGCGAAGCCGTAAAATCGTGGCGAGGAAGCCGCAAACGCGAAATTCCAGTTATCAAGGAAAAAGAGAAAAAAATCACGGGTTATTCAACGAGATTCTGCTCAGGTATATAAGTACGCGCAGGTGTGTATGTCTGTATGGGCGCACACAGAGACAGGTATACTTATAGGTAAGTGCAGAGAACGATATCATTGTTCGTCGTATACCGCGTTGCAGCTTTGGCGCGCCGGGCGCTTCAATATTGCCGCCATGCCGTGACAATATTTTCACGTACCGAAGGAAAACATCGGAAAGCTCTCTCTCTCTCTCTCTCTTGCGCGTACGCGCTATATATACGTGTGCCCATAGTGACACACACGGTATGAGAATATAAGCGGGCTAGAGCGAGAGAGGGGTAAGCTGAGGCGGTACTCGCGCGAATATCGATCATAGCGGGCAGAAGGAAAGCGCGCGCCCGCGTATAATCGGATCGATTCGGCTTATCGACGAGAAAGAGAGAGAGAGAGGAGGCCCACTGCGGAAAAAGAAAAACACGGCCGCGCGTATAACTATAGAATAGACGTGTATAACGGGTATAAGTACTTACGTTGGGTAGCTGGACAGGCACAACCAGAGGCTGGTCCAGCTTGTCGCCAGGCTTCTTCTCGCTAATCGCCTTCGTGATGACAGTCATGATGCTCTCGATGCTCACTACCTGCGAGACAGAGGGCGAGTGTGAGAAAAACGCCCCGGAAAAATGTCCTGCCGCAGCGGCACAAGGAATATACAGTGTAAGAGAGGCCCCCCCCCCCCCCCGCCTCGGTTTCGCCCGAATTTGCGCAGCAACGGCAGGCAGCAGGGGGACGCACTACAATGCTCGAGTTTTCCGCTAAAAAGGACGGACCTACCTTTGGGAGAGTTGACAACAAGAGCCGAGCAGTCGGAGCGCGTTATATTGCGCCGATTACTCCGATTGATCGGGCTCTCTCTCTCTCTCTGTTGGCGGCGCCGACGACGACAACGACGCGGAGCAGGCGCCGCTGTGCTGCACGAAACAACTCTCTTGGCTCTCTCGCCTATATCTCGCACCCCCTCTCTCTCTCTCTTGCACTCTCGGGGATATTTTCGCGACTATAACGGGGATGTCGGCGTCGGGGAAGAGGAGCGCGAACGCCCTGCGCTGTTTATCGAGCGGGCCAGGGTTTGTTGCGCTCTCGAAAGCAGGCTAAAGTGAAGAAGCTTTGCTCCGAGTTCACCGCGTTAAAACACTCGTATGTAGAGCGCGGAGAACAGCAGCCGAGCGGTCAGTGTAGACTACTGCTATCGCTGCGCGACGGCCAACCTCCTCCTCGTCGTCGCTTGACGAGATGTATGTTTTGGTGGGGGCCGCGTCTACGCCGCAGAGCTAGAGCACGTCCAACACCGAAGCTAGCCGGAGAAATCCGAACTCTCGGAGCGCCCCTATTTCGCTCTTCTTCTCTTGCTCATCCCCGCTATTCCCTCTCTCTCTCTCTCTCTCTCTCTTTCGCTCTCGCTTATTCACTTGCAAGTCAGCGAGTGCTCCAGCGCGCCTGCGTTAGCTGATATTCCGCCTATGGAGAGATGGGCTCTTCTTTTCTGCCTTGACTCTCCTCTTATTCCTTCTCTCTCTCTCTTCCTCTCTTGTTCCCTCTCTATCTTTCTCTTTCTCTGTGTGTATAGACTCCTTGAATAGCCCCTCCCGCCGAGATTCAAGCGTCGCTCTCTGCCGCCGAGCGCTTTTTCCCAAACTCTCTCGTGCTGCTTTTCATTCGTGTTTTTCCTCTTTATATACCTGGCAGTTTTCCCTTTAAACTTCAACTCCGCTACTTCCTGTCTCACTCGCTCTCTTTCACCTGGTGAGTTTATTCTACTCGAACAGCTGTTGTTCTCCGCTTTACCCTCTTCACCGTTTTTTTTTTTTTTTTTTACAAATCTGCTGGACAATCACTTCGACCTTGCTATTGTTTTTCGTTATTTACTGCTCTTCTGGGACTTGATTTTTTAAACAGAATAAGTAGATTTGTTCTCTGGTATGAAAACAATGTTATCAGCTTATTTTTTGTTTTATGTAAAATTGTTTTTCGTTTCAATGAAGTTTCTGATTGTATTTTAGAATTTCCGTTTCGATAATGCCGATTCAAAATATAAAAAGATAAATTTTCGATAGTCTGCTCCAAATCAGTAAAACAAAAAATACGGTTTAAAATACGCCAGGCATTTCAAAACATAAACTGCTTCCTATAAATCTATAACATCTATCGCGCAATGTGGAACGCACTATTCTATTTCGAGCTTTAAAATTTTTTAAATAGCGCAAGTTCGAACTAAACGTTCGAACAGTCGAATACCTTCGGAATCGAAGCGAAATCCACAAATTCAAAAGATGCGTAACGTCGTTAGTTGAATCATTATAAAAACATTAATAATATAAGCTGAAAACAAATTCATCATCCGAATAATTAAAAAGGCAGTAAAACCATCAAAGCACGACTAATGATCCATTAAACGAGTCGAGCGAGTGACACGACTTGGCGCGCCAAGTTGTTCGCGGACGCTCCATGACACAGCGCGCTCGTTATAATCCAAGCGGTTATTAAACTTTTTCAATGTTGTGGATAATTTTGAAAGAATAATCGTCGAGTCATACTTTTCCAGCTTAATTTCCGTGAGGTAAAGCGCGCGTGAAAATTCGGCGGCACGTAAGTATATAGACGCACGCGTGCGTGATATCGTGTCTCGCGCGCGGGGCGGGGGTGTGTGCTCAGCCCTTGTGCGCAATCCACTCTCTTTCGCAAGGGCTGTGTGTTCCTGACTAAAATGAAAGCGCGACAAGGACGGGCATAGAGTGTGGGCGGGTGGGGTGGCGGTGGTGCAAGAGGGGAACCGGCGCTGCGTGCCGGCCCGGTGTGTGTGAGTCGTCGTAGCCGCCGGCGTCGCAAGTGCTAGTAGCCTGCACGAGAGAGACTGTGTTCTCTCCCTCTCTCGTTCTCTCTTTCTCTCTCACACTCCAGTCTAGTCCTTGTCGAGTCGCTACCGAGCAAACGAGACCGTCACCGCCGTTCTCTTTGGGGCGTGTGCCCTCGTGCGACTGGCTCTATCTTTCTCCCCCTCGCGTGAGAGAAAGAGAAAGACAGCCAGTATACGCGTTGGTGTTGGTGGTGGTGGTGCATATAAGCGAGCAGGGGCCGGCGCATTACGACGGGGCCTGCACGAGGTCGGGGCGCAAGCAGCCGAAAGATCGATCGCCGCCTCGATTTTCGGGGACCGTCAGCCGCGCGCGGAGCATCCCCTCGCATCGAGCCTCACTATCTCTCTCCCGTATTCGTTGGGGAAACGCGCCCCTATAATACTCTCATCGGCTGCAAGCGCGTTCGTTGACAGCAATAAGCATATAGTAGCAGCAGCACGCGCCTCTCCCTCTGGCTCTCGCGGCGCGCTGCCTGCGTGCGTGTGTTATATGCAGTGCGTCCGACTCCGAACTCCGCTCCGTGCTCCGTTTCTCTCTGTCTCTCTCTCACCGTCTATATAAGCTAGCCGCCTCTATATATATACATACGGTGCGTGTATCATAAAGCGACGACCCCCTCTGAGAGAGCGGCTGGCTCTCTCGCGCAAGCAGCAGCTCAGCAGCAGTAGTCCAGCGTTCGTAAGTTCGTCGCACGCACGTTCTTCCTCTCTAACTCGCTGTCTCTTTCTCTCTCTCTCTCTCTCGCGCGCACTCGCGGATTGGAGTTGGAGCGAGAAAGAGAGATTGAGAGAGAGAGAGAGAGAGAAAGAGTGTCTGTCTGTGTGTGAGCGGCTGCGAGCACACGACGGCGCTCTCTGCTCCTCTCGCTCCGCGGCTGCTGCTACTGCTGCAGGCCGTCCGCTGGAAAGTCCACTCTAAAACTCCTCAGCGGGCCAAGGCTGCTGCTCTCTCGGCTCTGTCTCTCTGATACACATATACACATAGGATAGATATATAAAGCCGGATCCGTGTGTGCGCGCGCGCCCGTTCATGGCTGCTGCGGCCGTCGGCGCCGCTGCTGCTGCTGTTGACCGCCCGAGCCCTGCCGAGGAATATCGACTCCTTTCACCCTCGTCCTCGTCGCCCTCGTCGTTGTCGCTAGCGTCGAGCCCGAGGCGGGGCTGCGAGAGCCCGGAGCCTTCTTCTCCTGCTCCTCGCTGCACATGAGGGAATATGTCGAGTTTAAAGATCGGTAAGGATGGGCCTCCACCTCTCTCGCTCCTTTACTCTACTCTTTTTCTCTCTCTTTCTCTCTCTCTCTCTTCTCCATCCATCCAGTCGTCTTGTTTCCTTTACTGTAGCTCTTATCACTTTTACTGTGCCATTTCGATTTTGTTTTACTTTTTTGTCATTGCCTCCTTTCTCGTGCTCTTGAGTAGAACTTGTGAGTCAGCATTGTGGCTAAATTTGACAAAGGCCTTGCTCTGACACTGGCCTTCGATGTAGGATACAGAAGCTTTGGTCGACAGACCACTTTATCCTAGTTTGCTTTTTTGGATTAACCAAAATTACAAGTATTATCTGTGCATCTTAATCAAATTTATCATTTCAGTTTATAGAACAGTGTAGCATTTCCATATAATTTTGTGTTTTTAATAGTATTAAGAAATTATATTTTAAAAAGTTTCTACCAGTTTATAATTTATTTGCAATTATTATTATTTTATTTTGTAATAAGTTTAGAATTGCTTTTTATTATTTATTGCGAGATATGAATCATACAACTTTCAAGAATTTTTATACAAAAAAATATCTTGAGATATTTCTCTTCTTAACCTTAATATCACTAACTGGAATGATTGCTCAGTTGATTAAAGCTTATATGTATCTGTAGTGTAAATATTTTTCATTTGAAGACTCAGAAGTTTTATAATATTTTAAGTGGTTGCCAAATAACAAAGTTCAACATATATCTCACAAGTTTTTTTACAGTGGTTTAGTAATAAAAGTTTTTTAATAATTATTCAAATTTTATGATTCAAAATTAATTAAATATTATTTAGACATTGGTTGTAAAATTAACAATTAAAATACTTTGCACAAAAATTTCACTAGTTATTACTTCTAATAATTTTCATGTAAATAATTTTACCAATAATTACAATTTTTATGTGTTCCCTGTTATTTAAAGAGTCAATTATGTACTCACTTGCTGTAATACTACAAACATCAGAATTCAAGTCGAGGAATTGGAAGGTACTCGGACGTTGAAAAAAATTCAAAAAGAGTTGATAAATAAAGAATGAATGCCTGCCATATTCATACCACTGACTTAAGTCATACAGATTTTCAATTCACACAAGTGCTAAGTACAGAATAGAGGACATAACTTTATAGTTAGTCTGTATTTAATATTACCTACATCGTCACATCTCTTGTTTGCACATGGCAGCCATGAAGCATGGTACGTTGTATTACTGTAATGTATCTAGAATTTTTAAGTTGTAACATAACGCTCATTTTTTTAGTTATTAGCAAATGTGTTTAAAGTTTTGTTTATCAAGTAGTATATAAAACTCAAACAGTAGACAATTTAAATTGATGAATACATTAATAATCAGCACACAATTTACACAGCCAGCTAATAAAAGTTGTCTCCACAGGCAAAACAAACCAAGACGACGTATGTTACGTTGTCGCAAAATACGATTATGAAGCACAGGGAGCCCAGGAGCTGGACCTGCGGAAAAATGAGCGATACCTGCTGCTCGACGACTCGAAGCACTGGTGGCGGGTGCAAAGCTCGCGGGGCCAGGCAGGCTACGTGCCCAGCAACTACGTGAAGAAAGAAAAGCCCTCGCTGTTCGACAGCATAAAGAAGAAGGTGAAAAAGGGCTCGGGCTCGAAAACGCTGCCGTCCAGCAATTCGCCGTCGCGGGTAGTCGAGTCGCCCATCATGCCCCGACGCATGCCGGCCGACCCGAGCGAGGCCATCGGCACCGCCGTCGTCAAATACAATTACCAGGCCCAGCAGTCGGACGAGCTGTCGCTGGTCAAGGGCACGCGGATCCTCATCCTCGAGAAGAGCAATGACGGCTGGTGGCGAGGCCAGAGCGGCACCCAGGCCGGCTGGTTCCCCTCCAATTACACCCAGGAGGAAGGCGATGCCGAGGACACGCTGCACACCTATGCCATGGCCGAGAACGTACTCGACATTGTCGTTGCTCTCTACTCGTTCTCATCCAACAACGACCAGGAGCTCTCGTTCGAGAAGGGCGATCGACTCGAAATCCTGGACCGTCCGCCCTCGGACCCCGAGTGGTACAAAGCCAGGAACGGACAGGGCCAGGTCGGCCTAGTGCCACGCAACTACCTTCAGGAACTTAGCGAATACCTAACGCAGGCCTATAGAGATCGTTTGACAGTCAGTGGCGGTGGAGGCGGAGGAGGAGGAGGCGGCGGCGGTGGTGGCGGAGGCGGAGGTGGCGGCGGCGGGGGAGGTGGCACTAATAACGCAGGTAATTTTTGGATGACAATGTGAGAGTGTCATTAGAGAGGAGCTTTTTATTGATTCATTTGTGTGATTCAATACAGCAGGTGCTGCTAATGCAGGAGCGGACAGGCCTCACTTGTTGGGAAAACCCTGGTACTACGGTAGCATCACGCGCTCGCAATGTGATACTCTTTTAAATCAGCACGGACATGACGGCGACTTTTTAATACGAGATAGCGAAACTAACGTAAGTATTTCCTGCAGCTATTTTTTTTCATTTAAATGTAAATCATTTCGCTCAAATAATCGTTATGAATCATGAGAATGGTTGAAATGTTTATTGAATAAATGTAGATAACTCATATTGTACGGTTTTCAATGAGATAAGAAAAATTCTAATAAATATATGTCTATTTACATTTATATCTCTTCCAACGTGCCATTACATCAATGATGAAAAATTTTTTTTTTTTGGTAGTGTAAACAGATAAAATTAGAAACTGGAAACATAGGAGTTTAAAAACATTCAACTAAATCTTTTTTGTGACGCGTGAAAATAGTATATTTAAGCTCTGTCACGCGATAAAATACGAATATTGACTTTTGCTCAAATTAACATCTATAATTGATCATTATTTTACATTTTAAAAGTAAAAGTATTCTCAATTGAATTAATTCGAGCGACAACGAAATTATTTTCGTTTTATTAAAGTTAAAGTGAAGTTGGTAAAATAATATTAACTTTTCAGATGGGAGATTACTCGGTTTCATTGAAGGCACCAGGCCGCAACAAGCACTTCAGGGTGCATGTGGAGGGTGCATTATACTGCATTGGCCAAAGGAAATTCCACACTCTGGATCAGCTCGTGGACCATTATCAGCGAGCACCTATTTACACTAACAAAGCGGGCGAAAAATTATACTTGGTGCGACCATTGCCAAAAGCCGGAAATCCGAGCAGTAACGGCTGCTAAGAAGCACTCGCGTGCGTCGCGTTATCCGCTGGCCAAACGCGCAACAAATAATGACAATGATTAATCGTCCAGCGCTTAGTTCATACGCGTTTCATAAAAAAAAGAAAAAAATGCCTAACTCGCGAGCCTTCTCGATAACTCCCTTATCCTTCTCATACATTATCCCTATTTAATGTCATCGAGTCGCGCGCGCGCTATCGTCGCCTCCGCAGGTCGCCATTGTCGCTCTCTCGCGAGTACAGTCATGGGCAAGCATCCGCACGCGTATCTAGGTATATCAAAAGTGTCTTTTCTGAGTGATTTTAAATTATTCTGCTAAAAGGCCGCTTCGTATTTATTGTGTAAAATAATCTTCGTGGAATGACTTTTGATTGGTATGTTTATTAAAAAGTGTTTGATTTGCATGGTTTTTCGTATTGGCAGCAAAAGTATCTTTTTTTGTATCTAGATACAAACATTTTTTTACAACGTTCCAATGTATTTTTTTAAGTAAAGTATTATCTGCTCATGTCTGAACTGCTCAGGCACTTTTGTATAAAAGATACTTTGTGTCTAGAATTTTAAGTAATCTAGCATTTTATACTCTTGTATCTATTTCAAAAAGTACTCATTTTGCCCGTGATTGCGCGCAAGTATATTATAGAGGAAAAAAAAGTTATTAAAGAAAATTGACTAACACGACTAGCCAATTCGCCACATAATTAGTGTTTTTGATTTTTTTGTCGACGTTTTCTAGATCACCTCGTTTAGTAACCTAACACGTAAGTAGATCATCTTCACGAAAACTCGTTGCTCATTGACGCTTCCAAACCCATTTGACGAACGGCAACTAGATTTGTAACCGACGATCATGTGAGATTGTATAAGACTTCTAGCATCATGTAAACGTAAGGAATTTTTTATTACCAAGAGTGCGATACGACAAGTTTTTATTCGCGACATTCTTATGCATCACATGCATTACCTCGCTAGCGGAATACATTTTACGAAAATCGTTTTAACGGACACATCTATTATTCTAGCTTGTGCGAGTGTAACAGCTAAAAAAATAATTATTGTGCAAGTATGGTCGACCTACTGTTATTAAGCTAAAACAAAGACTAAGTGTTCATTTGTGATTTTGTATTTATTAGAATATTTCTAAGTAAATAAAGTATTTAAGTGTGCACCTATGCAACCACAATTTTTTTTTATGTATTAAAATCGATCACCGACCATGGAATGTAGAAAGAGAAAAAAACAACAATTTGTTCAATAAATCTTTTTTACTTTTATTGAAAGAATATTTATCACTGGAACAAAGTTTTTCCATTTTTAAATTATTTTTTTTTTATTTATTTTTATTTTAAACAGTCCCCAGACTATCATTTTTTTTGCTCAATAAAAAAATCGCTATAAAAAGGGAAAAGTCAAGCAAGCAGCAAAAATACATTTTACAGATGCCACATCTCAGCTTTACAGCAATAGAATTAACAGCAACAATGTTAATTTTATGTTTAAAATTATATATGAAAATTAAATTTATAAATTATATTACTTGTATAAACCAGAGAGAAATAGAAGAGAGATTGGTGCTCCTAGAGAGATTAAAATTAATAGCACTATCTGCTATATTTAGTCATGTACAATAAAAATTCTCTTTTATAATCTACACGCGTATCAGAGTGTAGTCGATATTTGTTCTCGTCGGTATTGATCCAAGCTTAAAGCAATTGATCACAAAAAAGGATTGTTCGAATTTCGCGTCGTATTTTCGATACCAGAGCCAACCTTGAACAAGATAATGAATATGTATTATTGACTTATATTTTAAGGAATACCTACTGAATTAATCAAGAATGTATAGATACATACAGCAAAAGGATTGGCCCGGAATCCCGTCACAGCTGGTTGCCACGATTTGTTCGATAAGGGCGATAAATGACTAGACGAAATATTTTCAACATTTTGAGTGTCTTGTCCAAACCAACAGGAATCTAAAAATAATTTTATTTTTATGATCGCGGTTTCTATGAAGTAATTGTATTTTGTTTTTGATTAACTGTTTTCATTGTCTCACCATTATTAAACATTGGAACTTGCGTTTGCCTGAAGGGATTAGCCGTGTTGCAAACATTATTCTCAAACGGTTGAAAATTGTTATTGTTGCCATTAAGATTGTTGTTGAGTATGTTAACGGACGGCCACCACGACTGGCCAGTGAAGGGGTTAGCAATAAAAGGCGAGCTAGTTTGATCAAATGCTGCCCATGTGTTTGAGTTGTTTGCAGCTGGAAGCGTAAAACGAGTCGTAAAGTAAGAGAAATCTTACAAGATCTATAGAGGCAAATTCACGTCTTACCGTTATTTACATCTTGAAGATTCCACGAGGGCTTCGTCAAAAAGGCGTCGTCTTTGAGACTCGCTTGCTTCATCATCGAGTCCAAGTCTTTCAATGCTGCATATCTATCCTCGGGAGGCGGCGGCGGAGTATTATTTGTTATCGTGCCGTTCGTGTTTGCGTTCACATTCGTGAGCGCATTCGTGGAAACAGGTGTCAGCGTGCTAGTTTGATTGGCTGCAATAAATCGGGCGCGCATAAGCAATGACTGCCGGTTTTAAATAAACGGCAAGAAAAAGTCCGCAATGTCGAGTGGCGGTGCAAAAAAGAAAGAGAGAGAGAGAGAGAGAGAGAGAGAGAGAGAGAGAGATAAAAAGCAAACAAATAACGTGTGTAATTCGTACCTTTGGACGAGTCGAAGATGGGATTGTTCTCAAAGTTGGCGAAAGAAGGCTGGGGAGCGACGATCGGCTGGGGGAACTTGGTCGTTGGAATGGTGAGCGGCGAGGGTGCGGGAGCAGGTACCTTGCTAAAGTCGGCCACGAAGTCGGCCGTGCTCGAGGAGGCGATTATGAGCTCGGGACTGCTCGCCGGCTCTTTGGACGGCTTGTTCGCGGAAGTGGACTTGCTTGGCGGCGCCTTGACCACCGGAACGACTCCGGCTGCCGCGGCGGGGACGGATGCGCTGCTTTTGCCGGCCTGCGGCTGCTGCTGCTTCGCTGATGTGCCGTTTTGCTTCGGGTTACCGCCGAGGAGCTGGCTGGCCATAGCCGGGTCGAGGTAGTACCTCTTGAGCTCGTACTTGGCGCTCATGAAGTCCTTCATCTTCTGCTCGTCCTTGCTGCTGTGCGTCGTGCTCTGGGGCATCAGGCCCAGCCAGATTGCCCGGCAGAACTCGTTGCCGCGCTCCCTCAGGAAGTCGATTTCCTCCTGCGTGAACGTCGCCATCGAGATCGACTTGACCCGGTGAGGTGGCGTCAGGCCTCGACTGAAAATAACGATGAAGAAGAAGCGGATGATAAAAAAGGTTAGCGTTGCATCACACGTGGCCTCGTCCCCTATATGTAAACATCCGACGACAAAACATAAGACGCCATAACAGGAAAGGAAATAAAACCGGGTGGATGACAAAGAAATAAAATTAAACAAAAAAAAGAAAGAAGAAAGAAAAATCGGAGCAAGTACAATGGCAGCGTCTTGTTGCCGATGCAGTTCGCAGAGGGAAATCGTTATTTGCGATTGGTACCGAAAAACGTATAGGTAGATTGACGTTCGGTCGAAAATAGCAGTTTGAAAGTCCGTTAGTTTCGGAGCAGAGAGAAAGAGAGAGAGAGAGAGAGAGAGAGAAAGACTGTAGTAATAGCGAGAGCGTGACAACGATTGAAAGAAAAGAGAAAGAGAGAGCCAAAGTAGGAAAGGAAAAGAGCGAGAGGGAGAGAGAGAGAGAGAGAAAAAGGAAAAGATTTCTCGCAAGCGTGAGCCAGCAGCAGCAGCAGCGGTGCGTTAGAGCTGGTTGCTGCTTATAATGCGAGGTGTAGGGTATCTCTCTTCTGTCGGTGTATACGTATACTCACAGCATGCCCGAGCAAGTGGTGCAGACAAAAGAGCCTATTGTCATGTTGACGTAAGTGGGTCCGCGCTGTTGGCAGTCGAAGCACTCCTTGTTGCCCGGCTGTGAGACGAGCTCGCGCAACGTCTTGAGATTTTTCTCGTCCTGCTTCTTCTTGGCCGATGCCATGTTGCTCCTAGAGCGGCGCAGCCTCGGGCCTTGGCTACTTCCTTGCTCGGCGCGTCGAGCCAGCGGCGATAGCGGCCTCGGTAGGCCCTCTCTTTCTCTTCCTTCTCTCCTCTCCTCCACGAGCGCACTCCGCTGCTGCTGCTGCAGCTCGGTCGTCGTGTGTGGGCGCGGGCCCTCTATCGCTCTCCTTCCTTCTCGACGTCCGTCTTTCACGCGTGCTGCGTTTCGCCGCCCGCGGGAGAGCCGTTGCGCAGCAAGTGGGCCCCAGGCGCCGCAGCAGCTGGAATATCTTTCTCTCTCTCTCTCTCTCCCGTTTGCGGTCGTTGGAGCGCTACGATGAAGAGCAGCAGCAGCAGCGACTACTCATCATCCTTTCGGCACACACTGTCTGCTACTTGTGCGCTTTGTCGTTGTCGCGTAGGCGTTCTTCTCTCACACCGCCCCCGCGACGCGAACTTTCTGATGACGTCTGTTCGTCGTCGTCGTCGTCGCCGCCGTCGGCGCGCGTGCGACTTCCCGAAGTAGCGCGTAAGACTCGCTCGCTCCTCGCGCTCCGTCGGCTCGTGCAGCCTACACTAACACACACTGTACATATAATACGCTTGTAGCCGCCGCCGCCACACAGAGACTCTCGCGCGAGGGGAGGAGAGAGAGAGCGAGAGAGCAGCGGGCGGATATCGGTATGCGCGCAAGAGAGGCGGTGCACTCTGTAGTTGCACTTTCCTCTATATCTATAACGTATCGCCTCTCTCGTGCACACGCTGCCCCTTATTCGGCTCTCCTGCACTGTATTATGCACACGCGCGAAACGCGCGACGGGTGAGGTTAGAGCGAAAAGCGCGCTATATACCGCGCTCTCTGCAAAAGAGCGCACACGTTTTATTACACTGCGGCGGTGGACTGCCGAACGCGCGCGCAATGCGGCCGTCACGCAAGAGTTTGAGCCAGAGTATATTAGCCCGTATATATGCCTGCCTGCGCTGCGCGCTGGGCCGATGCAACCACGCGCTTACAGTGTGCACTTCCTAGGATGACGTCGGCGCGTGCACTTTTCCGTCTGCCGCGCGCCCTCTGATTGTCCTCCGCTCTCCTTCTCTCTCTCTCTCTCTCTTTTCGAGACCACTGCAACGGAAATCCCGGTCGACTGCTGCTTTGTTCTCCGATGCTTTTTTGCCCCTTTATTCTTTTATCTTTCTCTCTATATTGCGTTTCTGCAGGCACCGTCAGCGCGCGACACTTGTCGCTCCGACAAAATTTCACTTCGCTCTTTTCAGGCTTGCGGGACCGAATGTAAGGCGCGCGAGTCTCGCGCCGGGCGAAAGTACGTTTGACCCAGCTCCGCTGCTTCGTGCGCGCTTTTACTCGGCGGACTTGTGTGCCTACTTGTTTATTAGTCACTACGTCAATCGGCTGGATTAATTTTACGTGATTAAGCCTCGATAGGCCTGATTCATTACGCCAACTTTTACGCGATAGGCGTGTACGCGCGCGCGCGACTCTCTTCTCTGCGTACGTTCCTAAATATGCCATCAGTATTTGCGAGTGATTCAACGTTTCTTATCAGATATTGCCTTGCTCATTCTATGATGCAAATGCGTTTTTCTCTTATCAAGCGTTTCCGCCCGTTCAATACTTCTTTTTTATACATCAAATTGTTTCTTGTATTTAGGAAAATAGATCGAAAATTTTTGAGCTTTAAAAATTAGACAGCAATGATGTATATTAAAATTTTTTGCATTTATTGACATTTAACAGTTTTTAAAAATTTGTTTCATTGTTTGCATTACTATGTTTAGATCAGCAGTGAACATTTTTTTGTTACATGATTATCACTGTATAATTTTATATTAGTTTTACAATTTAAATGTAATCATAATATATTATACTTAAAAAATTTCATTATTTTGTACACATTGTTAACAGTATTTTAAACAACCACTTTAAGATTAGAAGACAACTTTTTAATCTCACTAACAAGTGAACTCACATCTGACAGAGGATTTCCTTTTAAGTCCAATTTTTCTAAATTATGTCTTTTTATTAGATTAAAAACTTCCTCGGGCTCTGATACTTGATTGTTTGATAGCAGTAGAATTTTAAGACACTCTAGCTTTGGGAATGCTTTTAATGAACAAATAGCATTATTTGACAAATCAAGCTCACGACACTGTTGTAATGTAAAGAGCTGGTAAAGCCTATTTCCAAGATGATTGTTACTCAAATTTATTTTATAAAAAAATGCCAAATAACTTTCTTGACTAGATAATGATGTTAAATCCAGATTTGAAAGGTTTACATCACGTACAACATCTTTATCTTCTTGATTACCAATATTCAAATGATATTCAAGAGCACATTTACTACCTGTAAAGAAAAAACTTGTTTATATTCCTTTTTGTTTACAAATGTGTATTGTAAGAATAATACTTACGCATGTCTTTGTAATAATTGGTTCTAAGGGGATCAACATTTATTAAATCATTTAACTCCTTCATAATATTTAAATGAGAATCTCTTGGATTAATATTTAACATAAGATGAGCACTAGTTAATTTAGCCCATTTATTCAAAGGTTCCATTTTTAAAAGTGTTTGATAATTCTCTAATTGTTCATTTAATTTCGAATTGTTATGATTTCCACTTAAAACTTCACTTTTGTAAACCCACTCTTGCAAAGAATTGGATTTTTCAAACTTGTAAAGATTTTCTTCAAATTTTAAAGCCACTTTATTACAATTATCGTTCACAGATTTTTCAAGTACTGCATACCATACCACAGAGAGTTTTTTTCCATTTGCAGATATCCAATTACAATTAATTTTTTCATCATTTAAATATAACTCAAAATTTGAAGTAACATCTTTATGGAATGCAACAGTTATTGTTGTTTCTGTTAGTACTGCCTGCCATAATTTTGATGGTGACTTCCAATAGTCCAATAACCATCTTTGATAAAACCAAGCACTGGAATCATTTGGATCCGTGAAAGTGGCATTCATCACTAAATCAAGCTCTACAATATTTAAAAAGTTAGAAACTAGAAAAAAATAATTTTTTTTTAAAAGTTCAACAAATTTACAATTGTACCTTCATCATGCTTATCAGCTTTAATTGGCAAATCATGAACATTACTAGGATATAACTTTTTTAACAATTTGCTCCTGTAATGCCAAGATGAATAATTTGAAAAATTATTCAATATTTTTGTTGTTGTAAATTCCAGTTCTTCTTTATCTGGTACATTTGCTTTATTAACTATAAATAATCTATAATCCCAACAATGAACTGAAATGATCAATCAAATAAAAATCTATTTAAAATATTCTATTTAAAATTAAAAAAATTTATCTTACAATTTCTCTCATCAAGATTAAGACATTTATTACACAACTCCAATTCTTTTTTATAATTTGGCTCTGATAATTGTTCAATTATCCAACAACGTTGATGCCATACACAGTATGACTTTGGATTTTCTCTTAAACTTGCCTCTGTAAGAGACAACTCTTTTTCAAACTTCTCAATGCGCTCTTCATCCGTCCTTCAAAAGCATTAGTATGGTGTAAAAAAAGTAAAAGTTACTTAGAAATTATTTATGCTTAATAATTGCAAAAGAAATTACCATTTACTATTTTCAAAAGCTTCTCTCCTTATGTTCCACAGAGTATAAACATCTGGATATCGTACCAACAATTTTTCTGTTAACAAAAGTATTTCATCATCCCACTCATTATTCTTTCTCTAAACAGAAAACAAAATAGTTAGTATAAAATCCTTTTTTCACATTTATAATTCTGAATCTTATATCATCACTAAATAAAAAAAAAGTAACCTTGTGAAAAACTAGTTCAACGCCTTTTCTAAACTCTGCAGCTTTCTTCTGCTTTTCCAATTCTCTAATTTTCTCCTGCTCTGCAGTAGTACGAACTTTTACTCTCCCATGCTGTGCAAGCAAAAAACATTTATTACATTTGTATTATTAATCAATTAACGTATTGCATTGATTTCATTACCATTTTTTTAACAGTTAATGTATTTCTTAGAAGCTTCTTTCACTCCAAACAAATTGACTCGCGTCACTTTTTCATCAGAATCAACTCTTGTTCCTTGATGACATGCACTGCATGTAAAGCATGAAAATTTTTGGTTATTACTAAATTATTGTAAATCACGGAGACGTTGAACTAGAGGGAGTATCTTATATTGTGAATCACCGAAGGAAAACTGTAGCTTGCAAAGGAAAAGTCAAGCGGCCAATAGCATTGGCGCATTTGTGTGGGTACTTCTATGTGGACAACAATGGGGAAAGGTGTGGGGGTAAACACAGCTGGGCAAAAGATCGTTGCTCCTAGCCTGAACTGAAAATAGCGAATAACCTTTCGGTCACAGTTGAGGGAAAGCGCCGCATGGCTTCCACACTTTGCTCAGTTCTACATGTTCCAAACAAAAGAAAATCAATTGCAGCGTAAAGACTTTTAGGGCTGAACATCGAAAGTCAAGGAGTAACAATGTCGGTCTTCAGGGTCTTTTCTTTCAGCAGTCTTGTCAATTGTCGTAGCGTATTATGCTCGAGGTGAGTTATGCAAATGTTTGTTTACTTTTATTGAAAAAAATTTTACCGACGAATTCCTCAATGTATATTTTCGTCTTTAACACGCGCGCTATTGTTTCGTGTTTAGAAACGTTTTGAACGGCTGCGAATCGCAAAAAGCCACTCTGAAAACGAAGCATCTTGAAAAATTGGGCATTCCTTTGCCACCAAAACGGCCATTAACGCCTTATATCAGGTTTGCAAAAGATATAAGACCTCAAATACAAAATGAAGATCCAAATTTGAACAATCTTGGTGTTGTAAGACAGATTGCGGCAAGATGGTCAAACATTGACCCAGAGAAAAAGAAAGCATTGCAAAAAGAATACCTCACAGAATGGCAGGTTTATTTGAACAAGTTTGAAAAGTACAAACAGTCAATAACAGCCGAACAAAAAGACATCATTGCAGATGCCAGAAAAAAAGAAAAACATTCTAAAGAAATGGCCAAGATCAGCAAGGTATTGTTGAGATAACTTTTCTAATTTAATGTACCTTGTATGCATTGTACTGAATATTTTTATATTGTCAATTTTAGAAAAAAGAGAATCTTGGTAGACCAAAGAAACCTGTAACAGGTTTTTTCAGATTTATGTTTGAAAAAAAAGTTAATAGAGATATTACATTAAAGTATTCTGTAAGTTAGTTTTTAATAATTTGGTATACATTTTTGAAATTGAAATTTGTTTGACTATTTTATACTTTATTTAGGATTGGCTGAAAGAAATATCTAAAGAGTGGGAACAGCTCCCAGAAAATGTAAAACAAAAGTATTGTAAAGATGCAGAAAGAGAGATGGAACAGTACAAACAAGATGTTTTGGTTTGGGAAGAGCAAATGGTTAGACAGGGCCATACTGATGTTATTAGAAATAAAGAACTTATTGACAATAGTGCTTCAAACAAGTCCTCTAAGTCAAAGTAAAGAGTAATTATTAATATTTTATACATATTTTTTGTATTGAAACAATTAAGTGACTGAGTTTAATTACAAATTTTAAATAAATTGTATAATAAAATAAATATTTTTAATCCTAAGTTCTTAATAGTATTTTTTACACAGAAAAAAAGCATGTTTAGTTGTACAAAATATTATTTCAATGCATTTGTGTCCATTACAAAAATTGCATATAATTTGAACCAGTCCATAATATCGAAACAATCCAATTAAACAACACAAAACTTGTAATATAAATAGCAAAGTCTTTAGGTATTGAACCAAAGGTGTCCAAAAATTTTTTGATACTGTACACAAGACCAGGTTTTACATTGCATAAAATTAAAGCAGAGATCAACATATTGTTTCCTTGATCATCAGAATTATGTCTAAGGCACAGTCGTGTTACTGCTAGTATTAAATAAGGTGTAACGATACTCTGAAAAAAAATTTTCATTTGAACAGTTTGTTTTTTTGATTTTAATAAAAAAGAATTTTAATACCTACCTTGTTTGGTGACAACTCAACATCTACCAATAATAAAATATTTACAAACACAGCAAGTAAAATACAAGATATTGGGCTAAAAAATAAAGTTGATAACATAGAAAATTTAAATTGTGTAGAAGGTCCTTTATCAACAGGATTTGACGTAGAGTAGAAGTTAACATTATCACAGTCTGTATCTCTTTTTAAAGAGTATTGCTTATCTGAATGTGTAAATGCAAAATGATTATCTGGTTCTGAATATTGTACATTTGGTTCAGAAAATTTTATTTCTTCTTTAGCACAACTACTGCCTGTAACTCACAAAAAGTTTTCAAATATTACAGCTTCATATAATCAGACTATGCAAATCTTTGATTTAAATTATAATACCTTCTTCCAAAATATTGTGATTCTCTTGTTCTAATGTTTGGCTATCTGAGGAGCTAGAATTTTTGTTTGATATAAAACCATTATCAATAGAAGCTGCTGATTGTATTGTATCATCACTTTTCTCTGAAAAATAATATAGAGAAAGAAATGATACAAAAGGTCAAAAAGTAAGGTTATAACCATTATACATAGTACACGTAAACAAGACCTCATGCATCAATGCATGAAATTTAAAGGTATGAACACGATAATACCTTCATTGAGATTATCTTTACACGCTCCAAAAATTTTTTGCATGCGATTTTCCGAATTTTCCAATATCCGTCTTCTGCGAGCTTCTCGCCTAGCAGCAGCAGCCTCGGCCATATCGATTTTCTTTAATCAATTATTTAATAATTTCGATTTGCTGTAATGACAATAACAGCAATGTTTACATATTAATAAAGATATGTTTCCGACGTTGAACTCGTTTAAATGTACGATTATGTTGAAGAAAATTCGTTTTATATCGCGAAACTACGTACTCTCAAAGATGCTTATAACTATACGCAACCTAGTCTAACACGGGAAAAGTTCCAAAGCACGGGAAAATAAGTGAAGTGGGTACGTGTATGTGTTTAAATGGACATGCATAACAAGAAAATTTTGAAATATTTCATTTTGTAATTTTCTCGATTGCCGAAAACAAAATAAATTTCGTATGAGTATATAAAATAATTATTGAAACTGAAGATTTAAACAAAATGACTGCCATTCTTTTAAAATCGAATTACTTTTTTAAAAACAATGTAATCCCTTTAGTATTTCTCTTTTCTTATTTATGTTGCTTATTTAAAAATTGTAATTCCATTATTTTTAGCACAAAAAATTCAAGTTAATTTAATACTTACCCTTCACTATTACTCCTTTCCCAGTATCTCAGTAGTATTTATTGTAGGCTAAAAAGGAGATGAAATAAAACATTAGGATAGGGTCATAAAATATTACTACCATTACACACCCAAGGAGCAAAAGAAATAAAAGATTTATATTATCTTTGTAAGTGTTACCCGAACTGAATACTATGCATAAAATCTACAATTAAATAAGCTTTATTTAATTCAGAGTAGCAGTAAGATTATTACTAGCTAATTGAAAATAAAAATTACAGAAGCGCGAAATGAAATTATCGTTAAAAGGTAGGTTTATGGACGTTTTTGTCATCTTTTATTCATACAAATTTTTTACTATCTAATAACGCTTTAATAATAGTTATTTATTTGTGTGTAACATGCAAAAACTCTTATTTAAGTAGGTAATCAATAAAGAAAACATAAACAATATACATAAACAAAATACATATTTATTTATGCAGGTAATTAAACATAACTTTTGGAATGGTAATTTCAAATTTGACTGTACAATATTGCTTACAATCATATTATAAACAATTACAATAAAAATACATAAAATATATTTGTTACATGTGCGTCTTATAGATTTTGACGAATTTGTAATTACCATTTTATTGCGATAATTTAAGGGAATATCTAATGCAGTTTCTTTAAAGTACTGTAAAAATCTCTGGCAACATAATTATAAACATAAATTTAGCAAAAATAAAGATTATAACAATCCACCCACAAAATTTTTAAGGGTTTATAGACTATGTTGTAAAAACGTCCACTCATATAGTATAATTAAAATATTAGGCCATCAATGGGATCAATGCATCATTTAATATTTATTTATATCAATTATTTAAATATGATATTGATACAGAAATTTTATTTTAATATGTCAACAAGTACCATGTTTCCAGTGATTTCTCTTACTAATTATGAATTAAGGATTTGTACAAAAATAAATAGTACATTCTTAGAACAAATTAAATATATTTAAGCTGTAAAGAACATTTTAGCGTGCACCATCACCATTATTATCATATCAAGATTTTTGACATTGCTGACTTATCTTTTTAATTGTCTTAGTGAAAGTATACATTTAGTATAAAAGTCAACGACAATGGGTATTATAGTATAATACAGCACAAGTGTCCAATAATCTTTTGTAACAAAGTAATATTCTCTGTAAATTTTGCAGTAGTAGAACGCGTATTTATAAGAACCCATTTACTTAAAAAATATGAAAAAGAAAGACAGCAAGCTGGCAGGTTGAAATAATGGAAGACTTTTTGAAAAAAAGTTCATTTAACTTGTCGTAGTTAGTATTAAGCAAGTACTAACGAAAAATTAAATTTCAAATTTAAAAAATCTTCGTGTATCTGATGTAGAATTATGCATAAAAGAATAAAGAGAATTACTTCGCAATAGCGAAGCAAGGAACTATATAATAACAGTATAAAAAGATGCAATTGTCCCACATGCATTCATAAATTGGTTTGGGTTGAAATTGTTCAATAAATAACACGCTCGTACTTAATAATTGTTAAGTGACTCTTGCGAAATAGTACCTGTACAATTTACAAGGTTCGTACATATTGTTCTCTCTCTCTGCGCAAAACTGCGCGAAAGAACTGGAGGCTTGGATCATTGCACTGACAGTCAAATACTAGTAAATTACAATCCCTAAATCGCAATTGCACGCATCCCATTCTAAAACACGCGCGCACACACACACTCACGTACTCGTAGCACTCAAATAAGTTTTCATAATTCCTGATCTCATCAGTAATCTCACTTTTATCGCGTCTGCATGAATTTAACAATTAATATTAATAATAACAGTATTATTCTGATATGCCTACTACTTCAGTCACAAAAATTTTGTGCTCGTCCACGTTTACTTTCCGTCGCAGCCAGTACTTTCTCTCTTATCTCGTATTATATACCCGCTCCATCTACACTCGTCTTTGCAATTCTTTAACAACAATAGTCTACACTGTTGCAGCGTCGATAGTGAAATTAAGTGCGCCCGCGCGCACTCGTCAATATAAAGTGTCCTCTCGAGGCAGGCACGGTGCGTTATATACGCGTACACAGTTAATTTTCAGTCTGCTTCACGAGGCGCGATATTTCGAGTTTAGCGAGAGATTTGCGCGCCACTTCCCTCGTTCGCTGATCCTCCCGGAAGAGTTCCGGTGTTTGCCAGCTCGTGCTTACCGGCTATTAGCTGGCCTGCCACTTGAACTTGCTTTTCATTATCCATTTTTGACTACTATCCTCGGAATTGCAGCGCGCCAGAACCGGCTGCGTATCGTCCACGCCCTGTGGCTTCGCCAAACAGTACTTTGTATTCACGTGTTTTATCATCTTCGTCTAAAATATTGTAAATGTGGATAATTAGTAAAACAAAAGGAGGAATTTTAGAAACTTTTTTAATCTTAGCCTGACGTAGACAATTTACTTACGTGCTCATCATAAGTCCAGGCTTGGTTTCCTCCCATTCCGTGGCAACGTACTATCTTAACTGGTCCCGAGGGACTCGTTGCGTCTAAGCACATGTCATCAGACATGATTTGCTGCCGCTTCGTGTATGCAAATATCTGAAAAATTACGGTGTCAACGTTAGCAATTGTTACAATCCTTTTTAGTGTTTTAAATAATCGATAACGAACCTGGTTGCCACCGAGTCCATGGCATAAACTCAGGCCCACGTTCTCTCCAGTCCTCCTGCCCATTGTATCGAGACACAAATTCTGACCCTTATTGGGACCACCAGCATTTTTGATATCTCCCAAATAGTAATAATCCAGCGGCATCGGCGACTCCGGATAGATGTTCTCCAGGTACCACTTGAAGCTTTTGCATTGAAGCTGTTCCCTTAGCTTGACACGCTCGGAGACGTCGCCGACTGGTACGCTGCGCGCTCCTGTAACATATACCGTCAGCACGTTACTACAAGGAAAACGCTACGGGCTAGGCTTGCTAAAATTCGTGTTATCCTCAAGACCACGTCATAATCGTGCCTCTGCGTGTGATATCACGGAATTCCATAAGGGATACACTAACAAAGTGGGAAGAGTATAGAAAACGAAACCAAACGTTAAAAAATGGTAATAAAAAAAAATAGAACTAAATGATAGTGTGCATTGGTCTACGGTGAATCACGTACCGATAATAATGCTCCGGAAACAAAATATACAAATTTGTCATTGAGGATGCATGAAGTTGCTACGAAAATGCATATTTACACACTGTGACAGATGCCTCGTGTGGCGGTGGGGAGGGCTAAGGGTATATTACAGAAAACCAAGGCAAGCATGATGTATATGCGTGTCGAAGGGAAGAGATATGTGGGGGGTAATGAAGAAAATGATGAAGCTGCGCGGTAAGACAAGACATCTACATGAAAGTATCCACCTAGATCTAGTAAATTACATGCCAGAGACAAAGCGACAGAGAGAAATAGAGAGAGAGAGAGAGAGAGAGAGAGAGGAAGAGAGAGAGACGTTTACGTCTGCGTGTGTGTGTGTGTGTAAGAGAAAGAGAGTGAGAGCCGTCGAGCGTTTACGGTGACAGAGAGGCGATTTGCGGAGTAGCGCCGTTTTGTACTCGAGCGCACTTGGCCGCGGTTGCGGGCGTATATACACACAAACAAACAGACACACGAACACAGTACAGAGAGAGAGAGAGAGCAGGGTATTATGCACAGAAAGAAAAGAGGCGCACGCGCATGCTATGCACGAGCGCACACATAGATCTAAATGCATACAGACACACGCGCACACACTTTGTATAGTGATATTTATTATAATGTGCTTTATAGCGCTGCTGCGCGCTAACGGCCAGCAAATAAAATGATAGCCGGGCGGCGGTAGGGGGGAGAGGAAGGTGGCGTGCGCGTGCGAGCTAGTGCGCGCTACCTGGATTAATGTTGTAATAGAAGTATTTCCACTGGTCCAGCCAGACCTCGGCGAGGCGGGCATTGTTGTGGTTGACGATCTTGCTCGTACCACCGGGAAAGGTATACGGCGTCGATTTACGGAACACGTGGCCCACGTGCGAGCACGTGGCTATTTCCAATGTCCCACCACACATCCATATCTAGCCAACTCAGTCTCGGTTAGTCAGGCGGTTATTATAAGTGAGTATGAGGGGTGTTAGAGAGCCGCGTTTACACATTAATGTACGCGACAATTACATTAACAGACACATATATGATGAGTATACAACTATTATGGCTTTTTTACTTTTCTTAATCTTATTTTACTAGATATTTATATTATTGCTTGATATAATATGTGGGCTTTTTGATGCGCAGGCTGGTTAATCGCTTTAGAGCAAAAAGCTTATAGCGAGCCGGCTCCGCATATATGGCACGCCGGCTGTGGCTGCACACCCAATAATACTGCTGTTAATCAATTACAATACAGTGGTTAAGCTCGGTGGATCTATGCTCGTTTGATTGTTGCTTTACATTGTCGAGTGGTCGCGACGACCGCTACGATCGATTACTGCTGCCGGATACGTCATTGCGGATATATAGCGATTATTAAAACAACATTAAAACTGTATGATTATTAGTTAGTAGTTGGTTGGATGAGTGGTTAAGACATTTTAATCCAGATAAAGAAAAGGGGGAGGTCTGGGATGTACATACGCTGAGAATAATTATGCTCTTGACGCAAGATGTATGTTAAATCATTTATCGTCGTCGTGTAACTGCTGGCGCACGACTCGCTCTTTCTCTCTCTCGCTACAGATACATCGAATTCCCCACATGCCACTAGAATTCTTGCGAGAGAAAGATGATTAAATACGCTAAATGTATAAATAGCTTGAACGATAGGAGAAATGACTTGATTCGAGAATGAACTTGTAGATGTACTGCAACCAATGTACCCTCGAAATGTTCCAGAGCGTCGTTGAAACAATAATAATCGCGCATATATAAGGAGAGCGGAGCGAAAAAAAATAAAGTTAGTAAGCCGAACGTGGGACGATCTAGCATGTTGGATCTTGAAGCTTTTACATGAGATATATCTACTTTAATGCAAAATGTACGGTATAGTAGTTTTGATGGTAGTAGACCAACAAAAAGGTTTGGAGCGTATAGTTGGGTTAATCAACAAAGTAACTCGGATGTTATTGCTTTTCGCTTATTGTTTCTCTAACCTGGATTCATGGCATAGTAAAAGTCTCTCCACTCATCCATCCAGACCTCGGCCACTCGGGCCGCGTTGTGCAGGACGATCTTGCTCACGCCGCCGGGGAACGAGTAGGGGCTTTTGTCACGGAACACGTGCCCTACGTGCGAGCACGGACTGATCTCGAGGATGCCGCCGCACTGCCAGACCTATATAAGGAACTCGTTATTTATTATCGTCTAACTTTTAACAACACCAACGCACAGTCGACTACGCTCGTAGAGCAAAAGTAAGACTTCGTCTTGGAAGGATAGAGAGATGGTCGACCAGCTGAAATTCATGCTAAAAAGGCTGCAGATAATAAGTTAGTTTATGGCATGGTTAACGTATTCTGTTCCAGCGTGTAGTTGAATTATACGGCACGCAAGAGAGTTATGGATTAAGTCATTATTAGTCGCGTCACGTAATACAAGATATGACAAGTACACGATTACTCGAGGAAAAAGAATATTTTTAATTTCTAGTAAATTGTGTATTTAAGCTCGAAGACCGATTACGTACGTTAAAGCAAGCGACGTTGCCGCACTTGTGTATCGATAACTACTAATTTTAAACATCTTGTATTACTTAGACTGACGCGTTAAACGTAACATTAGGCTAACGAGTCAAGGTGAAGAAAAAAAAACAATGAAGAACCGAACAAACAATTCATGCTTACCCTGAAACTCATTTCAAGATTTTCACCGCCCCAGATGTCCATGCCTTCGTCGTAAGCGCCGAGCTCGTAGAAATAGTCCTTGTCGATGGAGAACAGACCGCCGGCCATTGTCGGCGTTCTAAGCGGCGCCGTTCTATCGCCGTTTCGTCTATCCATTTCTCTTTGGGCCACTCTGTACCTAAAAAGCACAACCGACCCCCAAAGTCTCGTTAATAAAATCATCTGCGAATTAAAGAGAAGCAAGGAGAAACGCGCTGTACCATCTAAAGTTGAGTTTCCAATTGAAGCCGCCCCAGGTCATGTCGCTGGCGGTTATGTACTCGAAGGAGTCGTCGCTTATGACGTCGATAATCGGGCAAACTACGGTCTTTCTATTGTGGGCGATCCTCGTCAGCAGTGGCTCGAGCCAGCCCTCGGTAGCTTCGCAATGAGCGTCTAAAAACGTGATGACCTGGCCCTTCACGTGCTTGGCACCCAGTAATCTCGCTCTAATGAGCCCCGAGCGCTTTTTCGTCCGGTACACGTACGTTGGCACTGGTAGCGTTTCCACGTAGTCCTCGAGATCCTGTTTCAGGTGATCTGCAACGGTTTTTATTTCGGTCATGCGTTGTATTTCACCTTTTTTTTTTTATTTCTTTTTTATTAGGGAAAAAAGAACGTAAGCCGCTATTGCTCGAGAGATAAATTGTGAGCTGTATTGACTCGCGATAAAATAAAGCGCGCGTCATGACTAATGTTTACAGTCTGTGAGTATTAGCAGCAGGTTCGGCTTCGATGTTTTATCAGAATTTACAGAAGTTATCGAAGTTGAATACGCGTGCTGTGCCTTTTATACGTCTACGAAAACGACAATATTTTTTTCTTTGAAAATTTAAACGAAGCTCAACGTAAACGTTATATATATCAAAATTTTCCATAAGCAGAAGTCTCTTGAAATTTCCGGAATGCTCGTTTATTTTAAGGCCTCGTAAATTGTTTATGTCAGATGCTTTACATTTTATTTTATTTCTTCGCTTCTTGATATTCAACAAACAAAAATTTCGACTCGCTCGACGCTTCAAAAGTAAAACTTATCAAATACTTTTAAATCAAGCAAATATGCACGAACGAGATATAGCCCTGCTACCATCGTGTCGACTCGTAATGGCGATAAAAAAAACCTGTCTCTCTGTAAATACACGTGAAAAAGAAAGAGAGAGGAAGAGCTTGTGCTTAAAAGTAGACTTACAATTAAGCGCTGATAGGGTGATAATTTAGAGAGGATAGAGAGAGATAGATTAAGGGAAAGGACACTGACCTCGCTCGCTAGCGTCGTCGACGAGGATGATTTCCTTGAGGAGCGATCTGGGCGAGCGATTGATGACCGACCAGACGGTACGGAGCAGAGTGCTCCAAGCCTCGTTGTGGAAGACGATGACGATACTGGTGTCGGGCAGGAGCTTCGGGTACCTCTTGCTCTTGCATCCGCTCAGTCTTACGTCCCTGAGCGACCTGTTGAGCGATATCATGTCGCTGGCCATCAGGTTGAACTGGTTCAGCTTGAAGAGCTCGGCCTGGACGGCCTCCTGGTCCTCCGGCACCTGGACGGCCTTGCCCATCTCGCCGGGGCTGCCCTTGGTCTCGCGCACGATCTTCGCCGGGCGCCACGGCTTCAGCTGGCTCGGCTTGTAGGTGCGCACGTCGGGCGGCTGGCCCTGCTGGGCCAGAGCCGTCTCCCCTTGGGAATCTGGACTGCCGCCGTTAGAGGGGAAATCGGGCCGATGGTCGAGCTCGTCGAGGGCCGCCGGTGGCTTACCCGTCGACGTGCAGTTCCAGCCGTTGCCGTTTATGCAGTCCGAGTAGAACATCAGGATGATGACGTCGATGAGGAACCAGGCGAGCGAGGTCAGCAGTATCACCTGGCACGTGTGTATCCTTAGCTTCGACCTGAACATCTTGCCGGCTCTCCTTATTCAGTCTCTGGGTTGAATCGGCCTCTCTCGCCGGGGGATGGAGCCGGAAGGACACTTATCGTCCTCGGCCTTCGCCTCTTCCCGCCTTCTCCTCCTCCTCCCGGGCGGCGGTGTAGCCAGCCAACTTCCTCGCAGGGCTGCGGCCGCACTCGGCCCTCGGCATCGATCTGCTCTGCTACTGCTGCTGCTGCTGCTCTCACCTGCTGCTCACCCACTAAACTGTTATTGCTGCTACTGCTACTACTACTGTTGAGACAGGCACATGCCTAGCGTTGACCTTCCCTCTGAGTGTGTATTGTAGGCGGCAGTGACTTGCTACAAGCTCGGAGGACGGGAGCGGCGCTGCAGCTGCAAGCAGAAAGAGCGACGGTGAACGAGTAAGAATTAACATATCGGATCCTTTGCCCACACCTCCAACACCACCACCACCACCGTTGTACCGGCGTTGCACAAGTTGGAGCAGGAGGAAGGGGGGAACAGCCGCTTTTTTTTCGCCGCCCATGCCCACACCCCCCTCACTCGCGGCCTCGATGTGTGCCCTTCCCCCCTCTGGCCCCCCTCTTTGCTCGCCACTTCCCCCGCGCGCTCCAACGGCTGTCGCGTGCATGCTTGTCTCGCTTCGACGATTCTCTCTGCCGCTGCCGCCGCGGCGACGCCGACACCGCTCCGAGAGAGAAAGACCCGTGGGGTAGGGGGGGGGGGGGCATATTCCGGGTTAGTGGACTTTACACCTCCTATATTTTTTTGTACTTTCTTTCGGCCGCACCCCGCGCCCTCCCCTATTCCCCCCTCGCCCCGCGTTCGCTGGCCTTTTACCCTTTTTCTGCCGCGCCGCCGACTTTTGTCTCGCTTTTCCTGCTCTCTTGGGCTTTAATCGGCCTTTGTTATTTCTTATTTTTCTCCTTTCCTCTTTTCTTTCTTTCCCCAAGCCTTATCTAATTGCCCTGTGGATTATATATCACTCTTTTTGCCGAGCTTTACTTTTTTTTTTAATTGAAAAAATTGATTAGGATCAAGCGATACGTGCGTGTTCAATTAATTTTTTAATTTCTTTTTTTAAGGGTGAAGCAATAATTTATGTGTTAACGACTTTTTGTAACTCTTATTGCAGCTGTATACTTTTAACTGCACCAAGTGCTTTAGAATATGAAAACGAGCGTTTCAAATGGAATCGAAGACAAAAGATAAAAGCGAATCGATCGGCAAAATTCAATTACCTCGAATTTTTATTTTGTTCAGTGCATTAAATTATACGTGAAATAGAATTGTATATATATATCATCGGAGATGTTGCTATATCTAAGAATAACGAATTCGTTACAGGTTGCCCTGTTTGAATTTCAATAAGGCCTTTTGTGATTTCAGCGAAGCTCCAAGGGAAAACAAACAAGCAAAGAACCCTCGAGCTATGTTTGTATTTCCAGTAAAGAAGTTAGAATTACGCACGGCCGCAACAAAAACAGCACGTACAGAGGCCCACGCCTACCCACCCCCTCCTATAACACGTACCTTTAAATATAAAGCGATATTTACCTACTTGATTTAAGCCGGTAAATAACCTGTGATCTATTATTACCGTCCAAGTAAAATATTGTTCGCGCTGATAAATATATATAAGAGTTCAAAGAAAAAGCAGTCGTTTTAATTGCTCCGTTGAATCCAAGTGAAAAGGAGCGCGAATATAATATTGTCGCTTCGCCCCGCACAATATAAGCGCTTGAATTTTTAAAAAAGATTAGCTTGTACACAATTGAGAGAACTTTCTCCTTCTTAACCGCAGAGCGCAGCGTCGCCCTCGCTATTATGTTGACGCGGATTGATGGTTTTCGTTCTCTTTTTAATGACGCTCGAATGCACACACCAGCTAAAACTCCAGCTCTTTTTTTTTTTCGTGCGCTCGCGACTGAAAGTTTTTATATATTTTTTTTTTCGCCATTTATATTTCATTATTATGTTTTCACGGGTTGGGAATAGAAACAAAGCTGCGCGTCTGCTTTTATTTCGAAACGAAACAAACTGATGCTGTTTGTTGTTGTTTATTTATTTATTTTATTTTTTTTTTAAAGAAACAGATATTTTTTAAACTTTCTCTTTGAAAAATCCGCGCTGGCAAAAGTAAACATTTACGTTGAATAATTTTGATGCTTTTTGCTGAAATACATCATTGCTACACGTTCGTTTTCAGCGCTCTGTTCTTCGAACGAGTACCGAAGAATAAAATTTCCTTTATTATAGTCGGCGCCGCTGCGCGCGCTCTGATGAAATAGCAATTTAAGCGAACGTAATATTAAAAGCTTAAATGCAAATGCCCTCGTCGGCAGTTATTTGTCCATAATTAATGGCACTTTTAGGTCTGATTAATAACATTATTTTTACTTTCCAACGGGCGCAGCGAGTATTATAAGCATATAAGCTGAAATGCAGCTGAATTCCTGCGATATTGCTTTTCGGAAAGGTCATGCGTATATAGAGATCCGCGCACACACACATAGGTACACAACAGACCAATAAAACGTACGTCATAAAGAGCATGAATAATGGGAGAAACCAAAATGAAAAAGTAATGAAAGCTCGTAGGTAGGGACTTCGACTGCCACCGACGCCACCCGGAGACTCAATTTTTTTCGGCTTAAGGCCGCCGGGTATTACAGGTGGCACAGTCTGGCTTTACGAGCGGACATTTAAAATTACTTTTCGCGAATGATTTTGCAATTTTTTTTCTCTTCCTTTTTATTTGACAACGTGACTATTTGATTCGGCCAACAACGATGTTTTGGCGTTAAACATTGTTTGTTTGCTAAAGAAGACGAAACAAATTGCAATATCAGAATGTTTACAGAATCGCCCGTGGTCTAAACAGCGGAAAAACAGTATGCGATTGGTCGAGGAAAAAAAACGTGAGTCATCGAGAAGTTGATAAAAAAAAATGAAAAAAGAAAAGAAATAAAGACTAATTCCAAGGCAGCATCGTAGTACGATTTTCGGCAAATAAGACGTTATCGTTTATCGACGCACTCGAATATTTATAAGCGTCCCGGATCGAAGGCATTATCGTCGCTGGTGGAAAAGAATGCGCCTCTCCGCGATACACCGATTCATATTTAATCGAGTTTCGGTATCGCCTCCCCTCGTGTTTTGAAATTCGTACAGCGGAGATTACGCGAGCGTGTTATCATTTCTTTCGGAAGATCGAGAAGCCTGTATAAACAATCATGCCGCCTGCATATTTCATTCGGATCAAATTCAATAAAAACAAGCGGCAAGTGCAACGATATTTATTGTTTCTTTTTTTGTATAAATAAAGTTGAGTTCTTTTTTTAAATCGCGTAATTCGACACGCGATTGCATTTTCGTTATTTAGCGTCGTGTTATACGTATAAAAATAGTTGCCCGATAAAATTGGGTCACGCGAAATGCAGAGCCGCCGTATTGATGTTTTTCCTTTTGCAATTTTCCAAATAGTCTTAGGTCAGCGCGGATGCGCAGCTGATTCTGGGAAAAGATCACTTATAGTCGAGCGTCGAATTGTAAACAAACGCTTGTTCGACAGCGCCATTGAGCACTATTATGCTACTGTTGTTATTTTTATTGTCCTTTTTCGCGCATCGGAAAAGAAATTATTTGTTTCGAAAGGAAGTCCATCATAAAAGTTATATTTTGTTTTCTGTGTGTACACGCGCAAAGAGCTCTGTGGAAGGCGCCAGGTTTTTCGCAAGACTAAAACGTTACAAATAGCCCATTTGAATTTCAGCGAGATAAGGTAAGGCCGTGTGCGTAATTTCGGTGAGGCAAGAGAGGAAGCAGAGCAAACAGAGGAAAAGTCTTAGGGAGCTCAGTCTGCCTGCATCCTGAAAGCGTTGCCAAACTCTACTTTTTATCACTGCGCCGCAGCAGCGCGTGCTTTGTATTTAAACGAAAGTCGTAATAATCGCGAGCCCGATGTTAATAAAAATATTTTGAAAATATTGTGACGATAACAACAAAAATTCAGTGTTATTGTAATTGTTTCTTGGTTTATCGTAAAAAATAAGGTATTCTTTCGATTGAGAGTTATGTCGGAAGCTCTTCCGAAATGAAAAATGAACAAGAAAGCTTCAAAATAAAAATGTGTCAAAAGTGTGTTCATTTTTTTCGATTATATTATTTCACGTTTCATAAGATATTGGAGTTTAATGAAACGGTTTATAATAATTTGCAATGAAAAAGAAAAAACAAAACAAATAACACAAGTCAAACGTAATTTAATACGCTTTTTATGACTCATAATCAAATTTCTTTTTGCCCCTCCATCAACGGCGAAATGAAGCATTCAATTTCCGAGAGTACTTCAATCCCGCTTCTTCTTTTTTACTTTACGATACTCGAGATAAAACGAAACGAGTCTAAATCATTTAACAGCTCGAAAATGAGGATAAAAAATATAAAAAGCCGGTGCTACTCGTATACACATTTTGTTTCCTTCCCTCGATCCCATCGAGATTTAACGAGTTATTTTCGCGGCCCATAGTACTCGCAATTTTCCAGCAACTTTAATCCCTACCCTCGGCAAAGCAGCTGCCGCTCTTCTCGAGTTCGCTTTCGTCTGTTTTCTCGGAGCGCAGCGAAAATATCATTTAATCCGAGCGCAAGACGTAGTTGGTCCGCATCAAAAGTCGTCTCGTGCTCTCCTTTTCACTTTCTTCTCTCCCATCTCCCCCCTGCCTCCTCCGCTCCGCAAACAACTCGGTATACTCTTACTATCAGTCTCGTCCATTCGCGATAGCCGTCGTCATTATGCGCTCGAGCGATTAGCCGAGCGCGCGGCAAACGACTCTTCCTCGATTCGCCATCTCTTGAGCAATGCCCTCTCTCTTCCCCTCCCGGCAATTGCATTGTTTTGCTCTCTCTCGCGCGCTCAGGTAGCGTCTCTTCCGAGCAACGCACACCAATCGTAACGATCCCCCCCTTCTCTCTCCCTCTCCTGCTCCACCTCGTTGCCGGATTTACTCGTTACCGAACTCTCTCTATTGCTTGCTCGAATTTCAATTTGCATATCGAATTGTGCCCTTCCTCCCCGCCCCGTTCCATTGTAGGTCGATTTTGGCGCGCGTGCCTAAATTGTTTGGCCCTCTGATTTCCCTGCCTGAATATACCCGCACGTCTATTTGGGAAAGGGTCGACGGCCAACGGGGAGTCCCCCTCGTTCCCGCGAGAAAAAGATTAGGCAACTGCACTTACGTGCGCCGTCCAGATGAAATTTAAATTAAGTTACGCTTCTTTGAAATTTCCTAATGGATTCTATTTACTCGGCAGGCCGGCGCACAAAAGATTTAGGACTTTGCTTTATCTGATTGCTTTCTATGGATTTGCACAGCCGGGGCCGTCTTGAAGATTCGAGAATGAAAGACTGGCTTCTTTCTTTTTTTTTTTTTTTTCAGAGCAACCGTTGACCGTTGGAGTCGGTAAGCTCGATTATTATTCAAGTTTTCGACGGTTCAACTTTTTCGACTGGATTATGCCGAGCGAAAAGGATGAAAATAAATCGAGCGCTTGAGTAGGTCCGTAGAGTCGAGACCACAAAAAAAAATCAGTTACGCTTTTACAAACACGTGTATATAAATTGTAGGAGTAAATAAATATAACGCTGTGCAACGTTTCCGCTAAATAAATTGCGAAAATCACATTAGCAACAACATGAAACGAAAATGTAATATTATTCTTCGAGGATCGTGCGCCTTCTTACGGGTGGAAAAATAATGAGACGTTAAACATGTTTATTGATCGAAAACATTGAATTACAAGCGCGGCGCGTTTTAATTTGTTTTTTCATCGAGCCACGTATGCCCACGAGCGCACGCACATACGCGCGCGTACGGTGCGTCAAGAGTGCAATAAAAGTTCCTTTTAATTTAACGCCTCGCTAAATTTTAAATTTCCTCCGCGTCAACTCGTCTACGTCCTACTTTTACAAGGCTTCGTGTAAAACATCGCTTTTCCAACGAGTTTTTTCTATTTTTTTTTTCATTAACGTTTCCCAAAAGTGTACACAGTGCAATTATTATCGATTGTACACACCCACCGCGTGTGCATATCACGATATAGCTATTTGTTCGGGGACTGGGTAGTCGTATAGTAGTTTCGCAAAAAGCTACTACACGTTAATCGTCGAAACGACGTTCACCTTTGCAGGAGTAAGAGAGAGCAAGAGAAAGAGAAAGATCCATAGCGACGCTCACCGGATCGAGGCTTGAAGTCGCATCCTTTCTAAAACTCCCGGCCTTGACTCAACGAGCAGGAGGCGCGCAGCATCTTCGCGCGTGCGACGACGATCATCGCTATTCTCGCGCTGCGACATTCACTCTCGCGCGGTACATTAGAAAGAGACAGAGCCGCTGCAAGACACGACTGTTGAAGAAGTGGGCGGGGGGGGGGGCTTGGTAGAGAGAGATTCTAGCTGGAACTCGTTAAAAGTCGGCCTATTCATCGGCATTTTTCACGCCGCTCCGCGTGGTAATTAGGCCCGGGAATTATGCGCGTCTGCAGCGCGCGAGATAAGAACTTTCCATCAAAACTTATTTCCCGCTGTGTGAGCCGGCTCATGGGGAGGAGGAGGAGGAGAGCGACTATACAGTCCTCATGCCGTACTTTTGCAAGATCGCGTGATGCTCTATACCGGAGATTGCTCTCTTTTTCCTTCTTGCTCGTCGCCCGGGCGCGCTAGAAGGAGAGACAGAGAGCAAGCGCCACGCGATTGTTAATTGGTGCAATCGTTACGTAGGCCGTGCGGGCATAAAAAAAAACGAAATAAAAAGCACTGTGGTGGTGGTAGTTGGAAGAGATAAAGAGAGGGAGAGAGAAAGAGCAGCGGCAGGTGGGGGGGGGGAAGGTATTGTTCGTTTGGGACTTTTCTCACGCGCCCCCCAGCGACACTTTCTTCTTTCCGCTCTTTGCCTTTTTTTTTGCTCTTTCTCTTACGTAAAACGCCTGCCACCTGGGGTCGTTATGAGAGACCGAAGAAGATCTCCTTTACGTGCGCCGGCCGCGCGCGCGCGGAAAGAAGTTTCCGAAGCCAAGACAGAGAGAGACAGCTTGACGCCGGCTCGCGTTAACTCGAGCGCGAGCCAGTCGGTTTCTTTCTTTTTTTTTCTTTCTCTCCAGCTTGTTTTCCAAACGATCGCTCGAGTTAAGAGCCGGACGCGAGGCTTTTCCATTTTCGTATAGTTTAGTTTTGAATGACAGCGCCGGAACGCACCTCTATAGCGCGCGATTCTCCGTGTGTTCTGGATTATTTCGAGTACGCGAAATTCGAGATTCAAAATTTTTTGATTTGCAGGCGGATCAATGTTGCCGCAGGAAAATAGTTTGCTTTTGAAAATTTCATCGACAGATGAAAATAAAGGTATATCGAACGTACCGTTAGTCGTTACACGCGACTAAAGCGTAAGAAACGTGTTCTCGTTGAGAGAGACTGAAAAATATCGGCTAATCGACGTGGAGAAGGCGGCGGTGGGCGGGGGGAGGGGAGGCTGAATGCACGCGCGATACATTAGCATTTATAAAGCATTAGTTCGAGCTGGCTACAGTCCGTGAGTGCGCGCTTTTTTTTTATATCGCTCGCGAAAGAGAAAGAGAGCAGCGTTCGCACCCACTAAAGCAATAACGTGAGAGAGTGTGCGGATGCGGACTCGCTCGCCCGTATATGCCTGTGTGTGCCAACTGCACTTTGAGCTCATGCCCGAAGAGAGAGAGAGAGAGACAGGGTGCCAGGGATAAAAAGAGTAATTCGATTTCGGAAATGGCCGAGGCACACCGGCTCAAAAATAACGTCGACTCCCCCGCTGCGGATCGATTCTCTCTCTCTCTCTCTCTCTCTCTCTCTGCCGTTCTTTATACACTAGCGCTGTTTTGTTTCGAAGTGGAGGGAAAAAAAAAGTTTTTCAAAGCGGGATGCAAATGGACCGCCGATGAACTTTGCCTGGGCTCTCGTATAGTAATTAGACGTGCGCTCAGGCTTTGCTCGTACATTGCCTCCCTACTCTCTCCCTCTCTCTCTCTCTCTCTGTTGGCTTTGTCCAGGGGAGCTGTAATTTTATCGGCTGTGTGATACGCGCGCTCCGAGCTAACTAGTTTATTCCGAGACCGATAAATCAATGCGCGATACACTGTGCGGTCGATAAATAATCTGCTTATGGCTTGGCTTATGGTTTACGCTGCTCTAGCGCGCACAGTGCGAGAGAGAACCTGAGCAGCAGTGGGGCGGTTGCCGCGTGGAAATGCAGATAAAGTGGATTATTAACCGGTGTAATTAATTGTTATTGTGGCAAAATTGAAATTTTACGCGAGAGACTTGACGTGAATTTTTAAAGGTTACGGTTTCGTTAGAGATATATTAAGTTGTTTAGGGGGAGAGGGGAGGGGTCAAAGTTCTCCCTCTGTATTACGTTATACGCTGTATAACGTCATTAAATTTGATGGAGGTCCGGGGAGCTCGGTTTCGGAGGCGAAATTTACTACGTTATACCGTATAGCCGTTAGCGGAGTACTTAAATTTCTCTCTGTACACAATTTTTTTTTTTCGGAAAAGCGTCGTTCTTCAACAAATGAACCCCGTTGATATAGCCTGCGAAAAGAGGGGGTAAGGGGATCGTACGTATTCGTTAGTGGCGTAGTGTCTCGCGAAGGTTTTACGTCGAATAAATACTAGGCACTTTTAAAAGGCCACGCGTAAATCGTTACAAGCCGCGAGCTAGCTTGAATTCTGTATTAACGGAATTTCCGAGCGCGGCGTGCGCTCGCTTTATCATTAAAATTTCATGCCCGCATTACGTGCGAGTGCCGTTTTTACATGTATCACAATAATAAATATTTGAATTTCCATTTCGTAAATACATATAAATCCGTTAGCAAATTTAAACGGACGAATACTTTTGTTTCGAACCCAGCGAGTTTTCACGTTTGGTACGTAACAAACTGAGAATCCGCGTGTATTTGCCTATGTTCCAACTTTGATCAGTGAATAAACGCACCTTTACATTCATCCGGCCGCTCGAGCGTTCTCTCCCACATTTACATCGGCAATTAAACCCAATCACTGGTTTTTCCCTTCTTCTTCTCTCTCTCTCTCTCTCTCTCTCTCTTTATTCAGCATGCCTGACAGATTTGAAATCCGCTTAAACGATAAAGCCATACACGCTCGTACAACTCGTGTAATCGTTAAAGACCATCTGAATCTTTTCCCGCTGCGCGCTCGAGTTCGAAGAATTCTCGTTTAAAGCAATTTGAGCACATCTGCCGGCGATTAGTAGGTAAATGCAGAACGAAATGGCGCTCTCGTCATTTTCCGCTTAGCCTACGTCGTGATGGGCCGCGCGCTCAGGTGGGAAGGGGGGAGGGGGGAAAGGAGCTCAGGCAGTTTTTCGCAATGGCCCGGGTGAAAGTGCCGAGGAGAAAAGATCACGAGGCAACGATTCGCTCGTCGCCGGGCAAAGAGGTTCAAGGACCTGAAGCGATACACCTCCTCTCCGGGCGGGGGGAATTCGAGTCACGAGTTTTTTTTGCCGGCGTCGTTGCGTGACTTTGACACCACACGCGCGCGCTCGCGCATCCATGTTTTGAAAGCGATACATATCGGGAGGCCGTCGGATTCATCCTATCGTGACGACGATCGGGGGATTGTTGATTGTTCGCTTATACCTGCGCGTTGTTTACTGCGCGCCGCGGCGCCGCTGGTTTTTAGCGCGCGCGCCCCAACGCAATCGCCTCGATTTAGCGCGCGTTTCATATATACCGGAATTTTGTCGGCCGATATATACGGAGGTTACACGCCCAATGCCAATTACCACAAGCGGGAAAGGGGGGGGGGGGCTTTATTCAGTCTATATATATAACACACGCGCTTCTATACCGTTCGATCGGGCTGGCTGAAGCAACGGGTTCTAGTGTTACGCCGTGCGTCCCACGCGAGTACGAGAGAGAGAAAGAGCTGATATTACGTGGCGTTACACACTGTGCTGCTGCTGATGTTGGCGTCGCTCTCTGCAGCAGCAGCGCGCTAAACTTGTAAGGGGCCGCGGAGCACTCGGGGCCTTGTAAAAAGAGCAGCCGTAGACGTCGAGGGTACTTGCCGCGTTTACGGTTGTAATTGGCCGTCGAGCTGTTGTTTGGATTTTTTTTTCTTCTCTCTTTTTCCTTTTTTTTCCTTTTTCTTAACAGCACCCGAGAAAATTGCTTCTTCTCGGCTTTTTTTCCTCTCTCCTTTATTCGCGCCCTCGATCTTTTATAGGTTGAAAATAAAGAGATTTTTGTGGGGGAGCTTTGATTGGAAGAGTACGTGATTTTTTTTTCTTTGCAAAATAGTTACGTTGCCGCGAGCAGATCGTTTGATTCGCGGTAAAAACTATGATGGGTTAGAGTTACTTTTGAGTAACTGCCTCGTTATTTTTTATAAATTAATTTTCAGCGGTTGAAATTGTCTTTTAAAAAGGCTTTATGACTTTATAACGAGAGCTTTTCTAAAAATGACAAGCGAGCTACCTACATCTACGTTTTACGATCCTTAATTTAGTATTATTACACTTTCCAATCGAATAAATCATTCAGCATGACATGATGAGACCGCTAATAACAATGTAAATTGACATGGAATCTATGTTAATTAATACATTTCGACTACATCCTAATGACACGTCGCATAATGCACGTAGAAATTTTAAGTTAAAAAAAGGACTTTTACGGAAAATCATTGACGTTTAATTATAACTTTCGTATTAACGTAACAAGTAGTGAAATACAAAATAATAAAGTTTGTAATTAGAAGCGCTAATCTAATGTCTAAATCTAATAAGCTTACCTATGTCAATGTCATTTGATACGCTGATAGATTTTCTCACTTAATTGGATACATTAATCAATGTGTTTAATTTTAGGTTAAGGTAACTACTCGCACAATCGAAACATCTACGCGTATAGAAATATAAAACTTGTTTTTAACGTTTTATTAATCATTATGTTTTTCGAGACTACCGGAAAAGCTTGCACCTGTATTATTTTGTGTTGAAAATTGGAACAAGGAAAAATGATATTGATTCATTTGTTCACACATAATAAGCACGACCAACAATGTTACTTTAACGGTTCGATACTGAATAATTTGTTACATAAAATAATGACGGTAAAACGTGTTTCTTTCACAATTACTTTAATTTAAATATGCACCGTATCGTTTATTTTTTATAAAATAACCAACTATAAAGCACGAATTTTAATAAAATACACTTATATTTGTCATAATTTTATAACCTTACGACTTTACATAATGAAAATAACGTTGAATGTGCTTGGGTGATTGACAGGGTGCTAAGCGCGAGACAATTAACGTAATTGCTGCTTATAAAACAAACGCCGATTTTCGCAAACGTCTCTCGTACGCGTGCGTGAACGTCGTCGGTTTTTCGCGATAGCGTCAAAGAGATAATAATAATTGTCAGGCTCTCGCGTACATTACTAATGTACCGTCCCACCGGACACGTACGAATTACATTTTCAACGCGTATATTATCATCTGTACAATCATCGCTGCGAAAACAACAGGCCAATCGTCAGACGACCGCTTGAAATCTATCAGTATTAGACGAGCACGTCATATCGCGATAAACAGATCGAAGCTACCGCGTGGCCATATTTCATATCTTCGATTCTGCGTATAGGAAGAGGTAATATACAGCTGAGAGAGGCTGGCTCTCTAGATATGTAGGTAACAGAAATAGTCGGAAAGGTAATTTTTCGTTCTCACAGCCAACGCTTTTTCGCGGCTGTGCGAATGAGAGATATATACTTCCGCGGTAACAACGCGTATTATCCGGAAGACGCGTTGCAACGTCTCTCCGGGAAGATCGCTTATCTAACGAGCTCCAGAGTTCGGGAAGAGAGCGCCTTGCTTTTCGACACTCTATACGTGCGTAATTATACCAGGCTCGCGCGCGCGCGTGCACGTCGATCTGCCGAAAAAGTTCCCAGCGGCGGCGGCAGTGTATAACTCTGCGCCTCGTCATGTATACGTGTACGCGTGTGGGTAGAGAAGAACATGTCCATTCACCTGAGCCGCTGAAGCGCACCGAAGCGGAAGAGCCCTTTGAGCCCGGTCAAAGCTTCACAGGCCGCAGAGGCGGCGGCGAGGGCGATCGATTCTCGATCGGCTATATCGAATTTTCGGCGGCCGGCTTACAGCGACACACACACACCTGATCCCCCACCTACTCCTGCTTCATCTTCTCGTTCTATGCCTTGCCACCTCTTGGACTTTGCGGTCTCGTCTTTCTCCCTCTCTTTCTATCTCGCTCGCAGCGCGAGAAAGCGCGCGCGTATGTAGGTTAGACAATCGTGGCTGCGGCAACAGCTGCATTTACGGCCTATAGTCTAGCCGTGTGTCTATGCGTGTATGTGTATTGGGATTTGTATGTTTGTGTGTTGTGCACTATCTCGCGGGGATGAGGCAGCAGCGCGTGCGCGCTCGAGCACCTGGAAAACAGGCTCCGCTCCTTTTCCCTCGCGGAAGAGAGAGAGAGAGAGAGAGAGAGAGAGAGAGGAGCCAGTGATTAGAGGCCGCGAGATTCTCTGCTCGCTCTCACGGCTCGCTTATGCCGCCCTGCTTATTTGCTATATTCTTTTCTCTCTCTCAATTTTTTTTCTCTCTCCTTCCATCTATCTAACTTGTTCATCTGCGGACGTGTGACGTGGCGCGGAAGATATTTGAAAAGATCGATAAGCGATGGACTTGGCGTGGACGATTTCATTTCCGTGCCATCGGAAATCGGCGATCCACGAGCTGCGCGTTAATCTTGCCGGCGAGAATGAAAGGAGGAAGAGAAAGAGAGAGAGAGAGAGAGGAAGCTGAGTTGCGGCGAGGCGAAAAGAGATTTTCCGAGGAAAGAAATGTCAGCTAGCGCAAAGTGCCACTTTTCTTTTTCCGCTCGGCCGAGAGAAAGAACCGCAGTAGGTCGAAATGAGAGGCACTCCCCCCACCCCCTAACCCTCTCTCTCGCCTCCTAGTTCCACGTTCAAGTGGCAGGATGGTATATAACAGAAAGAGAAAGATAAGCCGAGATTCTCCGTCTCTTTCTCCGAGCAAACGACGACTGATGCCCCCCCCCCCCTCTAATGCCACGGGTCCTGGAATCTTTTTTTTTTATTATTTTTTTTATCGACACGCTTATAAACTCCTCACGCTTCGATTAATCCAAAAAGCCTCGCGAGTCGATTTTTTTTTCATTTTTTTCCCCATCTCGTTCCCGCTGCTTTAGCAAAGCTAGACCCAACCGCGCGAATAATTTCGGCAAAAGTTGCGGCTAACGAGGCTCTTATATTCTTTTTGAATAACCAACTGCACTCGCGGTTCGCCGCAAATATCACACACGCGCACAGGCTGTGTTGTATATTAGAGAGCAATCGTGAAGGGTGTGTGCGTGTGTTTCGCGTGGGATGGGGTGGTCATAAAATTTAAACGCACCAATTCGCAGCTGACAAAGCGAGAGCGTGTTTATACGTGAACACGTATGTATGTATACGTCAAGCGCCTGTCCCGCGTAGCTTTGATGTATATAACGAGGCACGCTCGGTCGTACACTTTCACAGCTGGCTTTGCCCTCCCCCGCGGCATTCCACGCGGGCCCCGCGCGGCCGCATAGCCGGCGCTCCTTCTAATATACGTGTCACGCGGTCCCTTCTGCTGTCGCGCGCCCCCGCAGCTATTATACAGAGAAACCCATACAGAAATACTTGAAGCGCGCGTTCTATGTTATATTGTTAGACAGGCAACGGGGAAAGGGATAGAACAGGTAAACTGGACAACTATACGTAAAGTCGAAACACATTCGCGCTGCGATAGAATACGAGAGAGAGAAGGTGAGCTGGCTCGAGGCATAGGAGAGGGGAAAAGGAGGAGGCTCCGCGAGAGCGCTCACCGAAGAGAGGCCCCCGGTGATTGTGGCACACGCTTGCTTCCGCGGCACGACACACGCGGCGGCCCCCCCGCCAGCGCACATATGTGTATACGTGTACACGTACGATGCAAAGTTATACGGAGAGAGAGATGCGCCGCTAGCCGTGCTTATACATCGCTGCTGCTGTGCTGCTGGCCGCTGGAAAAAAAAGCGCGAAAGGGAAAGCCCGGAGAACGGCGCCGGCGAGAGAGTCAACGATGCCGCTGCAGCTGCTGCTGCTCTCTCGCTGCCACCTTGCCCCCCTTGATCCGTCGGCGCACGACAACCTTGCAGCCAATATGTACGAGAAGGAGAAGAGGAGATAGAGAGAAGAGAGAGAGAGAAGCGCGCGCGCGGCCACGAAACGCACAAAAAGAAATGCTCGGCCCTGTCCTCCCCCTTCCCTCCCGCACCCCGCGATCCACCAGCCGCACCAACCTTATTTCTCTTACTCGGTCATCGCTATGATCGTTCTATGTGTTGCAATCCGTAGCAGACGGCAAAAAAAGGAAAACTTGGAAAAGAAAGAGAGAGAGAAAGCATGTAGAGCAATTCGGAGCAAGAGAAATAAATAAGTATCCTGGATGGAGGTTTGAAGGTTATTTTTTAGAGCGGCGGAGTTTCGGAGCAGGGCACGTATATATGTATATAGGATCCGGGTAGAGGAGAGAGAGAGTGCACGCAGCGAGAGTTACGTATGATAAGGAGTGAAGAGAGCGCTAGCAGGTTGTTGACGGGGGATACGCACCTCTAGGAAGATCCGGGCGCGACGTAACAGCAGCCGGGCCAGTCCAAGTGGGCCTGCCTGCGAACGAGCTGCGGAGCGACGACGTCAGCCGGAGCGCCGTGGCTCATCTCCTCGGTGCTGCTGCTGGCTGTCGCTGGCCCCCCGAGAGCCTGGAGAAGAACGAGCACCTCGTTACGCCTGCCCAACTGAGCTCGGGAGAGCCTTTGGGCTTGGTGTGTGCTCCACGGGAGGAGTTATGGGTGGCCGGGGGGATAGCCGGAGCACGCGCCGACGACGAGGAGGAGTGAGAGAGAGGTGTTCTCGCACGCGCGCACGCACCGCTGCTGCTCTTTCTGCGGAGCACGCTCCAGCGCGGCAGTCTCTCTCTGCCCACGTCTGCTCGGTCTCTGCCTCTTCTCGGGGAGCGCACACTCTCGGTGCTGGCGGCGCCTCTCGCGCGCTGGGAGCGCCGTTCAGCGGACGCGATTGTTGCCTCTCTCTCTCTCTCTCTCTCTCTCTCTCTCTCTCTCAATGATGTGCGCGCGCGTGGCTGGGAGAGGGAGAGAGAAAGACACGTTGAATGGCGACCTCGACTTTTCGAGTACTCGAGAGAGGGAGATTCGCTGGAAGCGACCTTCGAGAGAACTCGATAGCTGTTGAGATTGAGATTCGAAATCTCGACACCGCAGGGGGCGCTAGCTTACGGGCCTCCCTGTTTGCCTGGCTTTTCGTTTGAATTTCAACGAGGGGGACTAAGTTCGCTGAATTTGACAGTTGGCGAATTTTCACTCTACCGCCGGTGTTTTTCAGTTGGGCGACGGTATTGTATTGTCATGGCGGTTAAACGTTTGTTGACTAGTGATATGTGCGTCGAAGAAATAAAGTCGGGTTGGTGAATTGTGAACTGTGATAGGTTATTTGACGTGCAGATCTACATTACATGCAGCAATCAGCATCGACGTTTTTCCACGAGCTTCATGCCAGTCGAGGAGACGTTGCCGTGGAAAAAGAGAAACGACTCGAGGTAATTAATTTCTCATAAAACTTTTTATTGTAACTAATTTTATCTGCTAATCTTTTTCAATACTATACACTTTATTGTAAAATTCACGATAATTTGTCTTTTCTCTAATTACATGTATATTCATCGTCATTTTGTTTTTTTTTCTTTTATAACACCTATAATGAGTAAATACGTTTTTAAAAAAGTCCATTATTAAACATGTTTTAGTTCGTAAAATTGACCTTTTAATATAAACTTGCTTTTAAATAGATCCTCTTGAGAACAATTATACAATAACTATACCGTTTGCATTTATTTAAAATAAACATTCGATCGTCGGAGTGAGATGTATCATAAAATTGTCGATAAAAAAGAAAAACGGTTAGTTGGTAAACAAAAAATTAATCTCCGCGTAAGGAACGTTGGAAATAATATATTTACAAGAATAATAAATACACACCGCAAATATACATATATACGCTGAAAGTACACGAGTCGACTTTCTAAACTCGATGCTGACATCAAGAAACGCGGCTGACGCTCTAGTATATTCGACGAATCATCTCGGATGTTTTTCGCGTTAATTCCATTTTGCGGATCCGGCTCGCAGTATAGGGTGTACTTGGATGCTCGTTTAAGCTTAGTAATACGTACGCGTATTATTTTAAATTGCTACTTAGAATAAAGCTGCGGAATCGTTGCAATTACAAAAGTTCCAATATAGTCTTTGTTGGTACAAATAAAATGTAATTTTTACGCTTTTTTGTGCGTCGATAGTTTATTTTTTTAAAAGTAGTTGGTCGATTTATTATGAGGATCGCATAGGATCTCGTGAAGTTTCATTTTTTTTTAGTGTAGTCTGTAGATAGTAGGTTGTCCCAAACGAATTTTATACTTTTACGAAATTGACGACTCAGAATATAAATTTAAAAGTAGTTATTTATCTTTCAAAATGTAATTTTATAGATGTGCTTTAAGAAATTTAGACCAATCGATAAATAAATTGTTTGAATTAAAAATAAATAAAAAAAAATTAAATATTTAATTTTTAATTTTGAATGAAAAACCTAATATTATTTTAAGGCACATTAATAGGATATTCAAAAAGTTAATACAAGGAAATCGTTTGTAATTCAGTTACTAAATAGTGTCACAATATTTATTAGAACTCCATAAATAACTGCTTGGTTTTTACAACAAATTACAAAAAGAAAACGCATTGAATATCTAAATTTCTTAAAGCAAACACTTAATTTGAAAAATTCAGTTAGATCAACAGTACAATAAACTTGTTGAAATTATATGAATCTAAAATAAAAAGCTTTTGCATTTGTGACATAAAAGGAATACAGATTATTTTTAAACTTTTCAATATACCTGCGGAAGATTCAAGAAAAACAAACTGCTACTCATTCAGGTCAATTTCATATAAGAACACATGTAGTTCGTATTCAATCGTAGTATTAACATAGCGAGCTTATTTATTTATGGCACGTGTATAGACAAATGTTTCAAGTCGTCGATTATTTTTTCAAAGTCTTTTGTAGAAAGTAACTATTGATAGTCGATCATTGGGCCCACGAATTGTCTCGTTCATCGGTCAACTTTTCCGTGCCAATACATTAAATATGACAATAAGATTCCTAAAAATTCGACTTAGATTTCCTCTTAATTTTTTGTTTACATCCACGTCGCTCCGCAACTATATGTATATACGACAACGTGTTAAGGACGCCTCTCGCTAAAATCGGCCACGCTTATTTCCGTAACGCTGAGTTCGTTAAAATTACTTTTTGCTACTCGCTCTCGTTTTCTCCAGTGCGAAGACAATTTTCGTTTATTCTGGTCGAGGATTGCACGAGAGAGAGAGAGCGTTGCGATATATACATGTACAGCGCGCATATGCGATCAAAGAGACACGTCTTTATCGCACTGTCTCTTTCTCGCGCGCTTAGCTTATAATGAATTTTATAAAAAATCTACCCGTTTCGATTTAGCGAAGGAGTTACTTATACGTTAATTCGGAATCAATCTGGAATCACGCGTTTCTTTTTACACAACATACGAGTTGTCAATGATCTTTTACATTTTCATCTCGTACGACCTTTAGTGTGAGCTTCTTTTAAACTTTACAATAACATCAAATTGTTCGATACGTTTTTGTTTCGTTAGTACTTTGAAATCGCTTATTTTAGAGTTACCGATTGAGGTACAGAAGTCTGGATGTAAAAAAAAAATATTTTGCGTACAGACCTTAAATTCGTGATGTATAAATAACAAGTTTAACTTCACGATCGATTAAATCGTGCCTCGCAAATCTTAAACGACAAATATTGAAATGCAGTAAATAATCTGTTCTTACTTTATTTAAAAACACGGGGGGACAAAGAAACGAGAGGTAAAAATCGAACACTGGTATCCCTTTTAAAATCTACCAATAATATAAATACCATGTTTATAAAATATATCGCAAATTTAAATCTAGTGATTAAGTCTTTGTTTTCTTTAATAACGTGCGTAGAGTATTTCAAGTCCGCGGAGTCAACGTTTTCGCCGAACGGCGGGGGCCTCCGATCGAAAAAAATGTGCCGTCTCATGCTTCTCTTAAGTGTGTATAGCGTTACGGGGATTACATATTAAGATATCGCCAATAATTTACATGAACATCGCCAAAATTCAACATCTGGAGTCCAGCTCCAACGAGGATGGCAGCTTAGTGTTATGTACGCGCGATCGTGCGAGCGTCGTCGTTTAGCATACGATAAAAGTAAAACAAAATAAAAATCGAGTAAGCCAAAGAGGAATAAGGTAGTCTCGGCCGAAAGTTTGGAAAATAAAATAAGCACGTACATCGTGTCTCGGGCAGCGAAGGTTATATACCAAGCGCCTGTGATATTCGTTGGATCATTCGTATGCGCGAAACGAGTATCGCGATTCGATAAATCGTCCTTACGGCGTTTTAAAACTAAAAGAGACGCCTGCGCTCGGGCGTGAAGTCGCAGACAGTCGAAGAAAATCTCTTTCTCTCTTTCTGTCGTCACTGGTGCGTGCAGTCGTATAGCGCGCATAGCCACACGTACGCGGGCCACTTACCGCACCGAGAGTTGCGCGGCACAATTAAAGTCAGCTCGGTCCTCGACGTAACGGTACAGAGGCGACTCTCAATCAAGATTAATTGCTCTCGGGGCACACGAGCAGCAGCAGCAGGAGGTATGTACAACTAATCGAAGCTACAAAGGCTTCATCTCTCTCTGTCTTTCTTTTTTTTTTTTTGTTACGACTCTCTGCGGTCTTCATGAACACATGTACACGCGAGTGTAGGGGAGCTTGAAAAATCATTTTTTCAATTTCATGATTAGCTTCAGGCTGATGGATAATTTTTTTTTCACGGTCTATTGAGTCGGTAGGTGATGTTTCGCTGTGCGTGTTATTTTATTTTTTTTCTTTTAATGGTGTACTGAAATTAGTTGTATCGAGAGATTGTGAATGATGTAATATGTTTCGGATTTTGTGTACATTATATGTGTATAGGAAAAAGTGATAGTTTGAGAGGTGTAAAAAGTTTTATTTTGTCAGTTATCAGGCTTGAATTTTTGTGATTTTGCACAACAAAATTACGAATTAACAATTATAAAATGTCGTTATATCGTAACGGATATAAATTTTAAACAAATCACGTATGACCAACGCAAGTTTTCGAGTTTTCAACGAATAATATATATAATCTTACGTTATTATCATTTTTTTATTATATTATGCGACCGTAACGATTTATCACTTCGGTAATTTATACGATGATTAGAATTTTTAATACAAATTATCAAGCTGTTTTCTGCATAATATGCACATTCGTGACTGTCTTCTTTTTTTAAGCTAAATTTATATATTTTTACCGATTGCACTTGTGCGCTTTCATCACAGTAACCAAATTGATAATTTTTATCAAAATTTCTTATTTCCTATATATTTACAAAATTTTACGAACGTAAACACTTCGCGATAAAATTTCGTTATTTTTCTTTTTGCTCATAATAAAAAAACCAAAAGCTCGTTAATTAATAAAATTATTCTCCAGCTGATGCAATAAAATGAAAAAAAAAAAAATTAAAATTTACTGAAACCTTTGAAATTTTTTTTCCTCGCTCGTTAAATTTTCTCACTGTGATACGAAAATACAAACACACTCATCAAACAGAGAGTAAATCGCAATATGCGCGTTGAAAAATAAAAAAAAAAGAAGAAAGTTAATCTAATACGCGAACGCACATAAATCCACATATAAATACTTCAACAAATTAGATAATTCAGGCTCGTAAATCTCGTTGATCGCTGAAGAAGCTAATTTGCGCAATAAATAACCGTAAATTAGATATGAGCATCGGGTATTCCCCCGGCGCATGCACGACGATAGGGTCGTCGTCAACGAAACACTGAGAGTCCCTTCGGCGTAAGTCCGCGAAAGCACCAAGTCACGAGCACACACAAGCTTAGAAGCGAGTCCCTCACCAGCCAGCCTCGGCCGAGCAATCGCAGCATTCGTTGGCGCGATAGCCGTTCGCGTGTCCCTAGACACTCGTGGTGATTTGTTCGATGACGGTGACGTCGCGACGTCGCGGTGTCCTCGCTCGCTGATGGTACTGCATGAACTCCGGATGGTGCTGCATGAATTCCGGATGCAGCTGCTGCTGCTGCTGGCCCATGAAGTCCTGCGGGTGATAAAACTGCTGATGATGGTCGTGGTCCGGGTGGGCCAAGCCTTCGGGTACGCTCTTGCTCGGCCGTAGCGGACCCTGAGGCGGCAGGTATCCCCTGCAGCTCGATGCCGCTGCTGCTGCCGCCGCCGCTGCTGCTGTGGAATAACCCTTGGTTTATACGCACATATGATTATGAATGTTTTAGCTCTCTCGAGCTACTTAGAGTTAGTTCGGGAAGTTGGGAAATTTTTACGAAAAATGCCCGCCGGCCCTTGCGTAATTCGCCGGCCCCGAGCCGGTAATAACGCAAACGAGCTGGAGGGGCATTAATAATGCAGAACCCTCTTAAATTTCGCGCGGGCATTAGCTAATTCAATTAAGGGCTTTGCTTTAGGCATTCTCGCGCTAAGCCCGATATTTATTATTCAGACGAAACTCAAGTGAGCGAGCGCCGGCTCTGTACAAGCACGAAAGCCGTACGTAATCGCAATGATAGGGTGAAAAGGGGGAGTTGGCAGGAAGGGGGGGGGGAGTCGGAAGAATCGCGCGCGAGGATTGAATAATGTAAGCGAGGCCTCACCCATCTGCTGCTCGCGGAAGTGCTGTGGCGTGCAGGCGTAGAAGCTGTTCCTCTGGAAGCCGGGCGTTAGGTGGCCCGGGTGGAAGCCATGGCTGCCCATTGCCGTAGCCGTGGGGGTCGGGTGCTCGGGCCTGTTGAGCGGTATGTGCAGCGACTGGGACTTGGGCAGCCGCGTTAAGCTCCGGCCTATCGTCGGCGTCATGTTCGAGGCTGCGGCTGCACAGGCGCACGGCATCGAGACGAGGGAGCCTCCGCCTCCACCCGCGGCCGCGGCTGCTGCGGCGGCCGCGATCACCGGCGAACACGGGTTGCGACGGCTCCAGCCCACGAGGAAGAGCAGCGCCGCCCCGGATAGCGAGGCTAGGCTGCACAGGTAGTAACCGACGCGTGGACTGCCTCGGTTCAGGTAACCTGACGAATAAATATGGCCTTGCTGTGATCTCCTATTTTTTTTTATTTTTTGAGTGATTTAAGGATTGGGGAGACTGGAGATTGCTGGGGATGATGGCTTTTTAGATTAGACTTTTTATGACGGCAATTGGGTTATGGCGCGATGGACAATGCAGAGGAAAAGTGGAGCTTGCGAGAGAGAGTCGGGCTAGCGGCGCTTAAATCACAGCGTGAAAGTTTGAAATTATTGAGTTGCGAGTTTGAATGATACGAAATGCTATTTGTCGGCTATTTCTCTTCCGACTTTCGCTATTAGTCGGGCTGGAATAACTTTTTTTGTCTCAGCTTTATGAAAAATAATTGCATCGTGCCATCAAGTCGGAGAGTGGAAAAATTGTCGGGAAGGAGGGAAAAAGGGGTAGCGCTTTTTTTCTCGCAACTCGATGAATGGCCAACATTTTGGTAAACTCAATTTTCAATGGCTTTGAAAACTGTGTCTTGGTTATAAAAATTTGAATATTTTTTTTTTTTTTTTTAATGTATTCTAGATGTGCTCGAGTTGCATTATACGGTGAGGTGAATTCTGTAAGAGTATACGGAGTAAAAAAATTCGCGGTATGTCGACTTTGATGTAAAGTTGATTTTTTTATTTGCTCTTTTTAAATGAGGTGTAAAATCTTTTATCAATCTGATCGACTTGACATTTTAAATTCAGGTCTGTTGGGTGGAAAAAAAGGCGAGATGCGCGTCTATGTAAGATTTCGTGCAAGGAATTTTCGAACTACGTGCGGTATTTTCCGCGCGAGATAGAGAAGTTCGATCTGGAGATTTTCTTTTTATTACGGCTTTTAAAATATTGAAAAGAAATAGCGCGTGAAAGGAAAAAGGAGCTTGTGATAATTTTCATATTTCTTTGCAAAGTTATGCCAATTCGAAATTTTGATACTTCGTATTCTTTTTCTATTTCTGCACACTATTTGTGCGATTAATTTTTCAGTTATATTTTAAACTTCAACCTTAGCTGGAGAAAATTTTTCACTCATCGTTCATTTTAGTGTATTATGTAATATATTAGTTTTTCAGAGGCAAAGTCAGAAACTGTTGCGTTAAAGTAACATGCAGGAAACACGAAGATAAAGTTTATTAAACATCAGTAGTCGATTAATTATTCATAAAGCAGACGATAACATGCATATTGAAGCTAGAACTGCGTTAAAACTTCGTAAGACTTTAGCAAAATCCATATTTCACGAAACAGCGTGAAATTTCAAAAATTTTTCAAAAATAACGCATAAAACTTTCGGAACGACCGTTAAAACTAAATTGAAAACTCCGTATTCGGAAAAGCTTTAGTACTCCCGCGCTGTATTGAATTCCAGATTTTCCCAACTACACGCGCTACATTTAAGATCCCTCATTAAAAAGTTAACGCCAACGCGGAAAAGCGGAAAAAGTCTCAAATTTCAGCAAATGCACGAAGCGCGCGTAACAATTAGCTTCGGCATAAAAGCCTTCCCGTGTGGAAATCGGACCGTGAGTAACCGCTCGTAAACCATATTTCCATCGTCCACAAGCTCCGGGGCGTAAACGTCATCGTTCGTTACGTCTCCTAAGCATCGATGATTGCACTGTCGAATTTCGGAAATTACACTTTGCGTAACGGACGCGCCCCTGACGCTGATTTAGTGCCTATCGCGACGTTTCTTGCGATCCATCCCCGAACGCCCAGTCAAAGATTGATCCGATGGAATTAAAAAAATATATAGTCAAGCTATCTCGAATCTCACATAAAAATGATAATAATTTCATGAATCTAAATTGAAGTTGACTTCCGTAGAAATCGTCGTTCTTTCATTGGCCTCGTGAAAAAAGTTGCGGACGAGAGGCAGAGACCAGTGTCGGCCGAGGGGGGGGCAATGAGAGAGTAATGAGTGGTATATCTCGGCGTTTCTTCGGCTACTTCTTTGCCACACGTGCTTAGCTCGGGCGTGCTGTATATGTCGTTAGACCACGACGACGACTCCCGTTAATTACGACACCAGTGTATATACCCTCCGCTTTATCTCTCCGCGGTTGGAAAAAGCTCTGGTGTAAATACACGCGCGCGTGAAAGCAAAGCCGATAATTACAACCGCTAATTTTTGCGCTTCGAATTACTTCCCCCTCGCATGATATACCGTGCGTGTGTCTGTGCGCGAGCTCCTATTTCTTTTGACCTAATCGCGCTTGGGAGCGCATCCGTGACTTCTGTTTGCTCATCCACTCCGATAGCCTAGTTAAAGCTCGCTTCAAACACCAAGAGGCAACAATAACTTTCATTGGCTTTGCTGCTAATAGCCGGGTTAATTAAGTAGAAATTACATACGTTACGCACACCGACAGCCGCGCGGAGAGTCTCGAGCTTTATAAAGTTTTACCGGATTTACGTTGGTATAGCCGAAGTTGCGTTATTATTTGCCGAAAATTGCCCTGTCGCGTTTTGTTTACTTTAACAAACCATTCTGACGTTTAACGCCGCGTGAAAACGTGATTTTTCGGTGGCTCAAGTGGCGAATGAATTTTACCTTAAATTAGCATTATAATACTTTGTTAAGCTTTCTATTTTCTCTCTCCCGTTCGCCATAAAAGTTACGTAAAATTGCTTAACGATAGGTTTATTTATATGCCACGGGCGAACGTAAAGCTGGATAAGGAAGATGTATAGCGGCAGGAAGAAGTCTCTTTCTCTCGACCATCCATTTTTCCGATCGTGGATTTGTATGTTTCTTTATACACTTTTATCCGGCTTTACAGCCAACGAAAGCCTTTACGCTTCTCTAAAATAAAATTTTTATAGTTTCCGCCCCTACCCCTCTATTTTTTTCTCATCAATAGATAAATCAAGCCCGCTTTATCGTTCTTACACTTAATTACATTAAGCACAATGGAGACGTAAAGATGCAACAAAAAAAAATAAAAATTTTTATCAATTTTCATGTGACCTATAAAATGCATAACAGAGCTTCGATTTTGCCACCTTGAATTTTCTGCAACATTGTCGCGCAGAGCTCTTGACCGCCTTAATCAGAAAAACCCAGTAGGCCAATTAATTTCCCTCGCTCTCGCCGTCAAACTTTCAACTCGATCACAATAATTTAACAATAAAGAAAGGAGTTTATGAGAAACTTGCCCGTGTCGATACTTTGCTGTTCGCTAAATATTGATCGATATGCCCGCGGGAATTGGCTTTAATTATTTTTAAATATTTAAGTGCGTTCCATTTTCCAGGATTTTCGATTAAGGCTGGAGAAAAAACCGTCAAAGAAAGAGAAAGAGACCGTTGAAATATTAATTTCTCAATTTCCGATACATTTTATCGTTTGAGCACACAATTGACAGCGTGTTAATAACAGTTTCATTAAATAATCCATCATGAAACATCAACCTTCAACTTTGTGCCGTAAAAAGAGCATTAAAAAAAGGTCCATAAATTTTGCGTTTATGAATGTGCAAACAGGAGAGACTTTAAAGTAATCCTCGGATGTAGGGATAGCCGTTAATTTATACCAGCCAACGGAATTTCAAGAAACAAAAAAACAGAGAGAGAGAGAGAGAGAGAGAGAGAGAGAAAGAGGAAGGGAAAGATAGATAAAGAGGCTGATTGGTATAGGAAAGCCGATGGCGTAAAGGATGGCGAGGATTAGGTATAGGCGACGTTAGAGTTGCGCTGATGTATAGATAAGCTTAAAGACGTACCGGTAACAGGAACTCCAAGTAGGATCGGCACAGCCTCGGCAGCCTGCACGAGAGCCCAAGACTTGGCGAACTGACGCGCCTTGAGTCTCTCGAGAGTGAGCATCTTCAAGGAGTAGAGACTGCCGCCGAGCGACGCACCGTAAAGCCCCGACGCTAACACCAGGCCGTGATAGCCCTGCACGCTGCCTAGCGCCAGCTGGGCTATCGCTTTAAAATGGAAAACGAAACACAAAGCATATCAAAAGATTTGTATGTCGACCAGTCCCCAACTCACCTGCGCATATATATAGATAAATATACGTTCGCGCTTGTTTGTTTGTTTATTTTTTATCGGGGCTGGGATTTTTTACAAACTCGTGAATCGATCAAACGTCTACGTTGCATTACGAGATTTCGTTTCTATAATCCGACGACAGGAGAATTGACTCCCCACTCTGCGCAATTTCATTTTTGAACCCTCCGAAGTAAAAAAAAGGGCTCTTGGATACCCTGCGGTCTGTATATAAAAACCATGTCATCTCAGGGTGTCCGTGAGCACCCTTTTACCCGGATCACGAGGCAGTAGCCCCATCAGCGGAGCTCCGCTTTAATCCAGGCGTGTAAGCTGACAGGGGGATGTAGAGAGCTGTAATGGCAGCCTGGCGGCGATGAATACCGCGAGCGAGGCGGTCCGTCATTAAAGATTAAGAAGGAAGCATTATGCGGCCAACGCTGGCCGGCCTCGAATAGCCCGTGGAGAGAACGATCCCCCTCCTTATAGATGGAGACCGAGACGAGGCTAAGAGAGTAGGGGGGGGATGATCTCGGCATTTTTAAGCGACTCGGGGCGCGAGAGTACGCTGATGAAGAGGAACGCGCGCGCGCGCGCAAGCACGTTGGGAAGCGAGATTGCGATAGCGACCGGCACTGCGGCAGAACAGCCGAGAGTGAACGGGGAGCGAAGGTATACACACGTAGCTGTGCGCAAGAGTATGGGCGTATGTAGAAGTCGGTGGGAGTGCGCACTGCAGCCCTAGCTCCGTGCTCGGTCTGCGAGAGGAAGAGAGAGAGCGCCTGAATCGTTACGCCGAGCCTACGGAGAAAGACTATCTCGAGAGCGGCCCTTTTCCCTTCCGCTCGTTCCAGGCTGTACTCTCTATACTGCTGCAGTGGTTGAAATTGCGCGTCTCGATGGCTCTTCCAGGCGTCTTACACGCGCAAAACGAGCGGGCAGCCCTTCCTCGTACTATTGCTATTGTATTCCCTGGTAATCCAGCCGCGATGCGCACGTTGGTGTATACAGTAAAAAAAGAAGTCGCGGAATAAAAAAAGAAAGGGGGATGAGGTAGTTGAGGGGTATATGAGTTATTGCGCGGCTGTCGGTTTGGAAAAGAGAGAGAGAGAGAAACTTTGTGTATACTGACCGACTCCGAGCAGAGCCCCTTGGCAGAGGTATTGCCTGGAGACGAGGCACTGGGCGGACGGCCGTGCGGTGACCATTCCCCAGGCGGCACAGCCCAGAGCCGCCGCCAGACCCAGACAGGTCTGTAATAATACCGAGGCACTTTGGTCCTTTTCCTCCTCGTACTCCTGCAGCGCCTGTTAAAAGCAACGGAGAAACGGATATAGACCTCATATATATATATATATA